>WAAB01025827.1:0-23258 GCA_013389865.1 Piaya cayana | reverse complement strand
TCACTAGCTGCATAAGGAAGTTTCACGTCCTGCAGTTACAGCTGTTCAGGCACCACATGCACAGATTTATGTAAATAAACAAGACAAGTGTAGAAACATTGGTCTTCTCCCAGGGGAAGCATGCAGACCAGCCACTTCCTTTGCTTCCTCTGTGTCTAATCATGATCTTAAAAAATGGCCACTTACAGCCGTTTGCAAACAAACATTTCTGTTGGTTTGTAAAGCACTGAACACTCTATATTTGCAAATTCACTGCTAAGACACTGGAAGGAGTAGTGGCTCAGCTCCTGCTCCCTTGCAGCCATGCATTGCTCTGCATCTCAGAGAAGGAAGGTCTTTGGCGACCCTAATAGCAGCTCTTTACCTGTAAGAAGCTGACAAAGAAGATGACACCAAGCTCTTTACAACAGTGCATGGCAAGAGGACGAGAGACACCTGCACAACTGTTTGCACAAGGCGTTTGCCTCAACAGCAGTGGCATCAGGGCTAGAAAACCCGCAGCAAAATCTGGAGGCTGGCTGTAATGGTTTTGAGTTAAAACTCTCCCCAAAACCCTCACAGTATATTGCAGCCACCCTCCCTTCCCCCAGACCCTGCTGTCCCAAAATCNGCTCCTCAGATAGCAGAATATGCCGCTCCGGTCTGGACAGAAAGAGCAGGGGCAAGATGGCTCCCCCGGTCCCCGGAAAAGGAGAGAGTCACCACCCCCACAATGCCCTGATTTACGTAGAAGGAAGTTGTATGGAAATACCTGGGAATTGTAGTTTTTTTTCCTCAGCCACAATCTGGCTGTTTTTAGAAAAAGGGCCAAAAAGAAAAGTCAAACTATGACAATCAGACCTTTCTTAGCTAGGGAATGTGACCATTACCCGGCAATTCAAGCATCTTGCCAGAAGGTGGCATTTGCGCTTTGCTTATAATTACTTTCCATATTAACGGTAAGGGCAAGCTGGTGGGATAGGACAACCTCTCCGGCATGACCGACCACCCTCAAGCGGGATACAGGCAGGTAACCAACAAACATTCATGGCCTGTGGTGAGGCAGCACAGGGGCAGAAGCAATGGCAACCACTGGCGTTGAGACAACAGAAGCACTCCTGTGGGTGGGTGGCAGCCAGGGGTCTCCTGGACCAGTGCTGAGGTGAGCAGCAGGAACAGGTAGGCCAGTCCCACCTCAGTAAATCAGGTCTGGCAAATCCCAGAGCAAGCTGCTGGGCTGCTGCATTCCTTACGGATCAGTGGAGAGTTCATGGCACTTCATGAGTGATACCACACAAAATAAAGATCACCGTTTTGGTAATAAGATGTGATGGGAGAACTCAGCACAGTGGACACTTCTTGCTGCTATTCTTTTAACAGGATGATCCCTCTAAAAAGGTTTTGGATCACAATAAAGCCAAGTATGACATATAGAAGCAATTAGCAGGCACTCAGCAAGGAAAACAAGTTGGTAAAGTAAATTTTGTTTTACAAATGATCTGTGGTCTCAGCAAGCTGCTTTTAGCTGTCTAAACATAGCTCTTGGGATCCCACAGGCACTAGGACCCGCCTGAAGCCTTTACGCTGAAGACTGCACATAGAGGATAAATATAGCACAGACGGCTGTCTGCAAGGCAGCACAGCCTGTACACGGAGCTGGGGGGAGCAACCTGCACCCCAGTCCCCCAGCAGCCCACCCACTGTGGCTCCGAGGCAATCGGGGAGCTCTGCACAGGGGCAGCAGGGCCTCGACTGCCAATGCTCCAGCTCTCCAAGGTCACAACATCACTGCTCATCAGTAATGTCAGGGCCGCCTGCAACGAGGACCTGCTCGTACGAGAGGGAGTCACCTTCTGCATTAATGTCACCAGGCAGCAGCCATTCCCTGGCCTCCAGCATGTCCAGGGTATACGCATCCCCGTGTTTGATGATCCGGCTGAAGATCTATATCGGTATTTTGATCAGTGCAGCGATGCTATTGAAGAGGCTGTGAAAAGTGGTGGGAAGTGCCTGGTTTACTGTAAGAATGGCCGCAGCCGATCAGCTGCAATCTGCACTGCTTATCTGATGAGGCACAGAAAGCTCCCACTCAAGGATGCCTTTGAGGTACAGTACTTACTTACACCCAGATTTATACTCAGACATCTTTTGGGTAAGAAATGCAATGCTTATCATGAGTACTGGTAATTTCTCAGAGAATTATTTTGGTGCTCTCCCCTGTTCATTAGCAGTTACATAGATTGTCAATGTTTGAATTAAAATCCCACTGTAAGTTTTTCCACAACTCAGCTTGGACAAAGAAGCTTTCAATGTGAAGTTTCTGGGATGAAGATAAGTACAAATGCAAACAGGCTTTAAGCTCTGGTAGCAAATACGCAAAGATGGTTGTTTTGTGACCATTATCCCTATTGCTTGTGTTGTCTGGATAAGTGAAGAAACATAATGCAAATGACTGAAATGGCTGCATGTGCAGAAGCTGTTTTGCAGGATTTGCTCTTATAAGTGGTGTGACAGCTCAGCACAGCACAGCAAGGAAACATCATCTGTTGGGCCTGCAAAATAGCTAGGGGCAAGGAATAGCATCTCAGTGTTAGCAGGAGGCCTGCCCAATACATACGGCTGATGCACGTCAGTCGGTGAGCCTTCACCTGGCTGCCTGGTACATCCTGAACCTCTCTCATTTCGGCAACTATTTTGCTTAGTACAAGACAGAGGCATGCAGATACCTGGCCAAGTTTCACACTGTCTTAACCCTGTGTCACTACACTTTGTGAGACACATTCATATTCCCAGCAAATTCAACAGCTCTGTTTCGTGTCTCACCTATGAATCCATTCTGTAATGGGGACCAGATATCCAGAGGGCTTAGGAAGAACAGAGTGAGGTCAGCTCACCAAAATACCTGTGTTATTCCACAGCCAAATCTAAACTGAAGTAAAATTCTCAAAAGTCTAAAAGGACAAAATCCATTTGCCTGACACCTACCCTTGCTTCTGCAATGTCTCTGCTTTTTCCTAGACTGTGAAGAGTGCCAGACCAGTAGCAGAACCAAATGCAGGATTTTGGTCTCAGTTGCAGAGATATGAAGAAGATTTGCAGATACCAAAGCAGTCTGATCAATCTGCTGAGCAAAGGACTTAAAAGTAGAAAGTGAAATGGCTTGCTACAGGTTTTAAAATACTGACCCCTTGATACACCAGCTCTACATAAAACGTCTCACTCCGCACACCAAGTCAATGACTTGTTAAATTCATTTGCTGTTGAAGATGCATGGGAAAGGGGCAGGTTAGCAGGGGGAAAATGGCAGAAATAGAAAATGGTTGGAACAACTGTAATCAAACCATGGTGTCTTCAGTAATTTTTTTTCCCTTGAATAACAATGAATATGACAACAATGTATTGAGTGAATGAGTTACTATGTAAGGACTTTACTCTTGGTGTTTAACTAAATTTGCCGGTGATGTCACTAGAAGACCAAGGAAGCTCTGAATTTCTATCTTTCCTAATGGATCATAATTCCTGTTCATGAGCTGACACAACCTTTAGTGGGAAATCAGCACTGGAACTGCTTAGTCTCTGCTTGAGTTCTGTGATTTCCTTATGTTCAACTAGACCAAAATAGCATCACAGAGTTACCTAAAAACCCAGAGGACAGAATAAACAGATGATGGTAAGGAGTTCAGCTGCCACCATGCACGTTAAGTACCTTTTCAGCTTTTGAAATTATTCTCCAAAATATCAAAGGAATTAATCTTAAAGTAACAGTTGATAGTGGAAGGAAGATGATTACACTGGCAATATAACAGTAATCCTAACTCTTTCAGCTTTACTCGCTAAGCCTAGCAAGATCTACCAGTGCCCGTTTCATACCTTTATGTGTCAGTTTATGTCAGCTGTATCTGCATGCAGGCAACACAGCTGAATCATTTCAGCTAAGACTGCTTGCAGTTTGCCCTGTGAAATTATCTATTGCAATATCAAGGAAGCTGCATCAAACTTCTAACTCAGACTCCTATTATGTTTATGACGAGACATTAAACGTAAAGAGAAACAGCAAGGCATTTTGTCAAACTGTATTAATATGCATGTAATTTAAAAGGCACAAGTTATGAAACTTGTGAACTTAGTGTGAAATTCTATTCCACATTGCTCAAAGCATCAATATGAAATAGTTAGCTTATCGTCAGCTGTCTAAATGCTTACACAAGGCAAACATATGTTCCCTGCAGTGGAGTAGTTTAAGGCAGAAATTCTAATGATGGAATAATGATGGAGAATAAAGCCTCTGGGGAATGACATTAGTTAGATAACACAGATGTAGTAGAAGTTCCCAAAGTTAAGGATTGCTCAAAGTTAAAATATGATTATTTTAAAAGCTGAAAACATAGAAGCAAAAAATAAAAAAATCATAGCTATCATCAAGGCATTTTTGTACCAGATGCTTTCTCCACTTGCAGCTGTGTTTGATTCATTCTGTATAAATTATCTTTGGTATTTTTGGTGTTTGGTAACCAACATGAAGTTGGTTGCACATCTGCAGATTTGGAGGTGAGCGGTTATTAGGGAATTTTTTTGTAGCTTTTTATAATTCTTGTCCATCATACAAAATACGAATTTCAGTGTAACATGAGACTTTAAGCCCACAGTATATGGACTACATCCTTATTAATGGCCAGGATACCACCCATCAAAATATCTGTTTTAGGCAGTCTATGGAATAAAGTTTATTTCCATTAGAAGCTAAAGCTGCTAAACAAAAGTAGGAAGCTAAACATTAATGAAAACACAATACATTTCTAACTGTGAGGCGTATTAACTTGCAGTCAGCTACAGCATATCAGTTCCGCATTTTTTGAGTCAGCTGAAATAGAAACAGTTGCTCTTGATTGTCAGGATACACTGCACTCTGTGGTTAAATTTTACCAGGCTTCTCAGCATGCAGAAAACCTTCATGCCGCAGAATTTCACATCACAGCTTTTCTGTAGAAACCTATTTACATTTGAAAACTTCTGGGGAAACCATTCCAATTTACATTGAAAACCGTATCTCCTCTTTGTACTGCTCCAGAACCCTGGAAGTAGTTCACTTCTTTATTTGAGTTCATAACCTGCTAATATTACAAGTGCTGTAAAAGATAATTTTAGACATACTCCTTGTTGGTTAGGACTGTATCAGAGTTCTTGGTGTAAATGCGCTGCTGATGACCTGCTGAATATGCATATTTGTTGGTACTGTAAATTAAGAAAATAAAAAGATAAAAATTAATAGTTATTACACATACATCCACAGTTTCAGATAGTTAGGAAGTTATTCATTTAGGTCCATAGCCAACTGGTAGCACAAACTTCACAGAGGCACAGAAATTAGAGGCTTATTGCTCTCACCAGTCTGGCAGCTCAAGTGAACGAAGACCCTTTGACAGGCAGCACAGCCACCTCTCTCACAACCAGAAACACACTCTAGATTCCTAACTCACATGTGCTCTTCCTCAAGGCATTTTAGTCAAGTCCCTAAAGGAGAAGGGAACCTAGGCCTTACTGCCTGTGTGCAAGCTGCAGATTTTAATACAGCAATCAAGATGATGACAAAGGTAAATAGAAGCATCTTCAGCCAAGCCCTACATCTGCCATACATCACACTGAATTTCTATTTCATATACCAGTTTTTACCTGATTTTCAAGATATTTCAGGGCATTTGGTACTTCGTATCAAAGTATGGTGAGTGAGATCTAAAGTCCAACGTGGCTGATGAACTATTACCATAAAACTTAAATGGCTTCAGATTAGGCAACAGAGTATCAGAGGAACACACTCACTTATTTTGTGCTTTGACATAACTGTCGTAAGATTAAATACAGCAGCAGTGAGCATGCTTCTTCCTTCCATGTTCTCATCCTTTCAAGCTTAACCAGTACAGCCTCCAAGTCCTTTGGGTTCTTCTGGGTGGGCATGGATCTCTGCTATTTCTGACAATTTCATTACTCTCTTTCTCTATGTGTGGATAATTTGAGATTGAAAAAAAGAACCCAGACAAAGCTAGATATTGATGCCAGAAATCTCAGCTTTCCTTATTTGATATGCAACAAGACAATTCCATAAGGAAGAAGAGAAAAATCATATGCATCTAATGATCAATTGGATGTGCTCTGGGAAGGAAATGCCATTACACTTTCTGTAAATTAAATGGCATTTGAATATTTTAATACTACAAAGAAACTAGATTATAATCCACTACATTCTCTGATATATCTTTCTTTTGGCAATAGATAGTTCACTCTGTCACTGCATATTTTCATCATGTAGATGTTAAAACCATCAGTAGTACCCCGAGTAACCAAATAGTAGTTACTTTACCTGGCTGGCACGAGTATTTGGTAGAGCATTCCCTGCCACCACAAGTCTGTGACATGTCACAGCACTGAATTAACAGGTACAATTTCCTGTTTGTACTTTATATGGCACCGAGGGTGAGAGAGAGAACAGTATACAGATACTAAATTTTATATAATTACAGTTACTATTTCAACCAACAAATCCAAGATTACCTGTAAGTCTGTTTTTTCTTCCCTTTGCATGAACAGGTCAGTAGGATCCCACCAAGCATATAAAGAACAGATCCAGCCCAGCCTAAGTACAGAGCATCTCCTAGCTCATACCTGAAACATGAAAGATTTTATGGAAATATCAAATAACAGAATCACAATGCCATTATTTTTAACTGAACCATAAGATGCACAAATCATGCAAACAAATGAAATCTGAAAGGTACTTTGACAGATAACGGAGAGGAACATATCTGGCTTTGTGCCTGTTCAGTAAAACTCTTACATGTATACTAAGTGCTCAGCCAAATTAGTGATGATACATGAAGTACTAAGCAGCAAAAAGATAAGAAGCAATAAATACTTGCATATATTTAATAAATTATTGATTTAAAAAATCATAAAAATATACCTTCTGTGCAGTCTACAACACTTATTCTGCCCTTGTATCAGCTGTGTCACTTAAATCATTTCATGAAATAGAATGATTCAGCGCTTCCCATCTGTGTCCTGAGAAAAGGCTAACTACAGAAATCAGTTTTCTATGACACCTACAAGCAGCTATTTGTACAGGCCTAGTTTTCAAATTTATGTATCCAAAAGAATATTCAGCACTTTCTGTGGTTATATGGCTGACATACATTTACAAACAGTCCCAGGCTGAAAAAGAATTGTTCCCCATATTACTGTATAAAACTATACCCTTCAAGAAACCTCCTAGTT
The DNA here is from genome assembly GCA_013389865.1 of Piaya cayana. Lineage (NCBI taxonomy): Eukaryota > Metazoa > Chordata > Aves > Cuculiformes > Coccyzidae > Piaya > Piaya cayana. The sequence continues at coordinate 16,013 of WAAB01025827.1, read as the reverse complement.
CAGACCAAGAAATTCACTGATAATGAATTTGACCCAAAGCTGTGACACAACTGAATCTGGGGAAGGCTGGCAGGAGCTTTGCAAAGAGGAGAGCAAGGTTTTGTGTTCAGAGACTATATGCACTATATAGCTGTGCCTCTGTGGTCTGAGATATAACGGCAAAACAAGCGTCACAGCCTGTGCAGAAGGTATACTGAAACCAGATATGTGTGTTTTCTTTCCACTTGTAAACACAAAAATGTCAAAGATTCTGACTCCAGAATTAATTGCTAACAGAAAGATTCCAGAACAGTTCACGGGTTCACTGCTTTCGATGTTCTCATCACACGTTGAAGTCATAGGGTCTCCACTATCCAAACACAGGAGAAAATCATCATCCCAAAAACCACCAAGTGCAAGTTTCTGGAGGAACACTATGGAACAATCAGAGAGTGTTGCCCAGTACATGCAATTGTCTCTGCCCACTAGGCCCCTATAGACAGGAATGCTGTAGATGTCATTCCAAAATAAAGCACATATGAGAGGTCTGCAGGAGAACTTGGGCTGCCTTCACATCTGTATGAGAAACTACTCTAAGAATTAATAGTGGTCAACTATACTATTTTGCTGAAGTCAAGCCAAAAAATCCCACAATCTGAAAAAACAGGTTTGTCAGTCTCATGAGAGTGAAGATCAATACTGGCCTACAACTGAATGTAAACCTGTCTCACAGAGTCCAAGGAGAACAAACTTCTTCAAGAGCATGTCTGGCGTCATCAGTGATCCAAGTTAATTCACTAAGAACTGCTTAATGAATCAATAGTCTGAACTATGAAGTTTAGATATTAAAAAAAATAATACTTCTTTAGCTACTGAATGCAAACATTCTAGTAACTGATTAACATGCACTGATGTTGAATCCCCAAAGCTGTCCTAGATAACTATAAAACTCGCTAACTAGCCATCTAACTGGAATTCCTTATCAACAGTTGTTTCAGTCCTCTAACGTATTTATTACCCTTCATATAATTCTCTCAAGGGGATATAAAACAACGAAAAGTCTTCACAAGTGCAATTTCTTTGCAAGTGCTTGTTTAAAAACACAAGACAAGCTGACAAACATCCAAAGTAATTGCTTAAATTACTTTGATTCATAACAAAGCACTTCACTTCTTGCTTCCCTTAACTGATTCTAAGGAGAAAACTTACAAAACACTTTGAATATGACCCTAGCAACTAAAGATCTATAGTTTACTGATCTAAAAATAATATACTCGGTAGAGGTATTGGCAAATTACAAACGTACCCTTTTCTGCAAACCAGCTCTCATGTTCCACAGGCAATAACATATTGTTTCCTTCTCCCTTTTTCCCCCCTTGTTCTGAAGGACAGGCTCAGTCACCTCCACCCTTGTTCCTCATTGCTAAATCTATTGACCTAGATAAGGTGCCATAAGCGGGCATTTTGTTTTGAAGACTGTTGCTTTTATATCAGACAAGAATAAGGGCTTTTATACCTCGAAACTTGTTTGTGCACAAATGTATGAGCTGATAGTCTCACAAACTTTGCCTTATTTTAATTTGTAAGGCAAAGAAATGTTGAGCTGTTAATAAATAGTGAAAAACAATGGGTTTACTTCTTAAATGCAAGCAGAGCGCTTCAATTATTTTTCTCAGCTATCTGCAGCTCACCTGTACTAGTTCAAGCTTGTTTCTGTATGCTTTTTTTCACTTACTTGTACATCTGCAGCACTGAATTCTAGCCATAGCTAGAATTTTGTACCTTTTATGGTCTAAATGCTGAAGAAAATTAAGACTTTTACCTTTTCCCCTTCATACCATTGAGATGTGCACTTGACTCTTCCAAGAAAAAGTAAATGCAGTACAGAAACTCCTCAGATGTGGGGCTGATATTCCCCACATGTTCATTAAACCCTCCAGAAGAGAACTCTTCTCTATCACCACATCTGTGAGGTGAAAAGATTGCCTGCAGACAAATCTTTCCTCCTGTAGGACTGGATAACAGTATCCATACAGGTTCTGCAATTCCAGAGCCACTGAAGTCAGTGCAGCTGTCTGTGACACATGATGGAGTTTGGTCTGACAGATCTATTAACTTACTTGGTTCCAGCATACAATGGGTCAAAAAACTGAGCAGTAATCATCGCAGCATACCAAGAAACAGCCACCATAGAGCAGAGACCTATCAGAAAAAGTATAAAAAGCACACAGGTGAACGATTCCTTTAATGACTGTAACAGTAAACCAAGAACAAGTGTTCATTTCATTTAGTCTAGCTGTGAAAGCCATAAAAAGTACTGACAGCATTCTCATTTCAGCCTTGATATTACCTCCTAAAATAAAGAGAAATCCTCCTGTAACAGTAAACTTCATTTTTGCATCCTCATCGCTCAATCCAATGTTTGTGCACTTCAAACCAAGCAGCGAGAGCACAGTAGCTATGAATCCCAAAAGGATGGAAGCAATCATCAAGGCACGACATGCCTGAATATGAGCTAAAAGAGAAAAAGAGAAAACAATCAGGATCTATACAGAAATTAAACTAATCTTGTGCCGTAAAAATAAAAGTGATTAGAGGGAGTGACAAAATTAGCAGGAGTGGTAATGAGTGAATTTTGTCCAGCTTTGTTATTTGGTTCAGAGAAGTATCCAAACCCTAGAGTGTTCATTCTTCAAGTCAATAAGATTTCATTGTTGACCTACACTTATGCTTTATTTATAAGTTCAGAAAATTTTCTTAGAACTTTAGTAGATCCTGAAAAATTTTAGAAAGTCTTTCATATTTATGTCCTGTGAAAACACATAGGAGTATAGATATGGTCATTTACAGGAGCAGATGTGTCTCCTACTCACAAGTCTTGGTGACTGCCTTACACTGCTGCAGCTGAGGCCACAGGACACCTCAGAACTCCAGGTCCTAGCAAAGGTGTGTGGGTCTCTGGCGCTATAGAGGAATTGGAAAACCATTCCAGCTTTGCTGCTTCCAGTGAAAGATGGGAAAGAAAGTGTTCAAGTTAGCATTGCAGTTTAAACTCTGAGATGGGATAAGGAACAGGAGACAAGCAGATCCAAGAGCTGCAGCACTCCTCCCTAAGTCATACTGCTGTGAAGAGCTTACAGATGGAGTGGGCACATCAGAGAACTCAGTAAGCTGATGATTCTGCATCACTTAACCTCCCGCTCTTCTTATTTAGTTATTGACTGCACAAAACCCAGGACTGGATTATTAAATAACCTAGGAAGGAAGGTCAGACAAGGTTCTTCTAAAAAGCCCCCCTGGATTTGGTAGGTTCTAGTTCAAATGGCACTTTGTCACCTTTGTTATGAGATAAACATGCCAAGTGTCACCAATCTGATAGGTCTTGGCTGCTAACTCTGTTGGGCTCAATGATCTTAAAGTTTTTTCCAACCTAAATTATTCTATGATTCTACAATTCTAACCACATATCAAAAGGATCTGAACTGGACAGTTGCATTGTTGCTGCTAGCACTCAGGCTCCTGCTTCCTGATCAACTCCATGTCCTCCATGGTAACCTGCTCTCTAGTTCTGTATTGGAATGAGCCCCTAACTCTCAGACAACAAAAATCAGGTACAGAAACAGGAAGCAAAGTGATAGATTGATGCTAAGACTCAGCAGGCTATATAGCTTTATGTGGCTTAAGAATATTGGTCCTACAAGCTCAAGACTTGCCAAAAACAGTAATAAGCACTCAGGAGATGATAAATATGGAATTAAAGGATAACATTGTTGAAGAAATTCATGTTTTGTTAAGCATTAATTTTAAAAATGTGGGGGGAAAATTACAGATAATAATAAAAGTGAAAAGACCCCTTAAAGTACTATTAAAAGTTCAAAGGTTTGGCCTGCAGAAGGTACTGTTAGGACAAGCACTCAGCTCCAATGCTGCTTTCTAGGTTGGGATCGTACACTATAGGAACAAGAATTAGCCATAGGAGGGATCAAAAAACTTACATGTCAGGTCTTTGGGACTCATGTAGCATTAGATGGGACTCCCCATTGCTTTTCAGGACACAAAAAAACATGCTGAGGCTAACTGCCACAATATGATAACGAGAACAGCCTGACTAAGGAGCTTAGTTCACGGCCTAGAAGGCTTATATTTTTTTGTTGTCCTTGTCTTAAAAATAAGCTTATTAATACAAAGTCAGTTCATTTTATCAATCAATACTAATAGTAAGAAATTATTCCAAAACCCTCTGTAATTGGAAGAAATACCTATGGAACCTTGAAGAAGAAGTAGTAGTAGTAGTAGTAGAAGAAGAAGAAGAAGCATTTGGCAGCTTAGTAATTGCTTTGTATCAAATGTTTGATCTAGTTGTGACTAGACAGATGGTGCTAGCCATGTATCGTAACCAGTTATGGCTTCAATCATATGCAATACTGCATTTCCTCACTTCAAACATTTGTGATTTGGGCTAGTGGCCTGCTGAATTCAAAAGCTTTAAACCTGCTTAAAAGGACCAGTCTGATGTTTCCCATGAACCAACCAAAAAACAGAGGTATACCACATAGCTCAGCTGCCAATAAGGAAGCCTTGATGGAAAATCTTTATGGTCCTTCTGATGAGAGGTAACAAAGACACTTTTGTTTTTCCTTTCCCTCCCCCTTCTCCCCCGTCCTTGGCATCTTCTGCTGTTGCAGTTTCAGCTAAGTTCTAAACAGCAAATTGAAACACACCTAAATCATCCATAATGAATTTTAGTCACCTTTCCTTATATCCACAAGAGCTACAGATGTTTCTGGAGGTCCCACTGCTTTCTCAGCCTTTTTTGCTACCAACCCCACTTTCGTCCTCTTTACTGGTTTACCCAAGTGTCCTCTGAACTTTTTCTACAATTCAGTGTCTTCTAGGTTGGTTTTTTTTTTTTCAGTTTCCCTTTCTAAACATAGTTTTTCTCTACAATTCTGTAAGCTGCTTTTCCTTTCCCCTTCTCCCTCCCTACATCCATCAAATATACCTCCATCTTCTCAACAGCGATTGCCTCTTCAACAGATGAAAATTAATCTTCATAAACTCACTTGCAAAGCCTGACCTATTCATTTCATTTCTCTCTGGCCCCATTTTTCCCTTCCTGCTGACTCCAGGTTGTTTGTTACCTGCAGCTCCCTGGCAGACTTGCTGTTGCTTGCCTTCCTTTCTATTTTTGCTTTAGCTCTTTTCTGCCTCTCCCCAACATTTCTCTAAATCTCACTTTTTTTCACAGCAGCTCCAAAACATTGACTGATGTGGTCCTATTGCGCACAGCTGCACACACAGGAGCTCTGTGACACTCTCAGAGGCAACACTCTGCATAAATACATCAGTGCCAAGATGCTGGCCAGAACCAGTGGTAGTAAGCCGGCAGCCAGCCCTGGCCAGGGGAACACATGCACCACATGCACACTCACATAAGCACCCTGCAGAGGATGATGTCTGATAGGCATCATCCTGCTATTGTAGAGCCTAAGAACTTTAAATAACGGTATGTTCCTCTTAATACACACATGCATTTTAAAGCCAACTGTTCGATAACACTGAAAGATGAAAAGAACAGATTAGCCCTTAAATCCTGGACACAGACAGTTTCAGAGAATTGCTGCACTAGTGTCAGAGCAGGTCAATAACATCTGCTTATTTCAGACTAGGAGAGAAAGGGGATTTAATACCTCATTCCCACTAATCCTAGGTTGGTTATTCTTCAGATCAGAAGTATACTCCTACCCATTTAGTTCTGTCATCAGTGTAGATTCAGCTAAGTAGGAAGGCACTTTTATTCTGGGAAAACAATCTACGTTCTGAAATATTCGAGATTAATAAAAACTAGCTTTACTGTCTATGAACATGTTTGCTATCCACAGAATCCACAATTCTACTAAAGGCTGATACAGGAGTTAGCAGATCTAAATGTCCTGATATTTAGAACCACATCCAACAAGACAAGTTAACAAGATCTGACAAGTATACTCATTAAGAAGATATACTCCCTGTGTAAATTATACTATAATATGTTATAATATGTATAACACATACTCATTGTATTTCCTGTATTATCTATGATTTTCAGTCTCGATACACAAAACACACTACTAGTTTTTAGCTATAAATAGTATTTCTTATCTATTATATGAAAAAAACCCAGCTACAGTACATTAGCTATCAAGTATTGTTAGAGCTTGTATAGTAATTCCAAATAAACTTGGAACCATCACAAGATGTGTTAAAAAAATGTCTCCCACTAATTCCTCCCACAAGATGCTAGGAAAAAGATTACACCATATTTAAGTTGCCTATTAAAATAAATGTGTGACCAAGCAACTTCATTTGCCTTATTTTATAACCTTTCCTAATATGCTTGAGACATTCTGCTGCTTAAGAGATTTTTATTACTTCAACCCACAAAGTCCTGCTTGGCCAGTAATTTTTCAGTATTAGCAGATCACCGAAATAAAAGCGTTTCTGGTTCTTTTTTTCACAACAATTTTTAAAGCAATACAAACAAGACTGCACAAAGTCACATACCAGGCAGTGCAAGCATAGACTCAAAATCTCTGCAGTTGGATACTCCAGTGCTGTCTTCTGCACAGCTCTTCCACAGGTTTTCAAACAATGTAGATGTCGTGATCACACTGCCATGTACAGTGGAGACTTTCCAGTAATTATTCGGCAAAGTAGCTCCAATAATTGCCCACCCACCCATGCACAAAAGGAACCCAACAATTTCCAATGCAGCAGTCATGCTTGTGAGTAGTAACAGTTAAATATTCCTATAATTAGATTACAATCAAGTGAAGTCTTTCAGAAGCCTCCTTGCTGTTTTATCTCTGGGTTTCACTCCAAAATGAGGTTACCTTTGCTCTTTGCTCAGCCCCAGAGATAAGGCTTGGAGTGCATGACAATTAGAAGTGGGAGCAGTTCAAGATAAAGACATTAACGTTTTTTAAAAAATAACAATATTAATTCTTTGTCTAACGAGAAGTGACAAAATTAGCTTATTCTTCCTTTCAACCTAGAAACTCCAATCAGTATCTCTACAAAATATCTTATAATAGAGGTAATTTTGTCAAATATTTTATTTCTATCTCTCCTCTGAAGTCAACTAGGGTTTACATAAGATTAAAATTGTTTGTAATTTTATTATTGATCTCAAGAAAGCTTTAGTGTGTTGTTTTCTGAATGACTGAAGCATAAAAAAGCTTGAGAACAGGAACATTGTTGTTAGAAAATGTTAGCACATTTTTTGGAGTTACAGTCATAAGTAATCCATAAGAACCGTACTGCCAGCTTCCTTCAGGAAGGTTAAGTCTGTGGATGAGTGGTTTCCATTAATATTTTACAGTCTATTGATCTGTAGTTAAACACATGCAGTCTTAAAAATAGTCTCACACTGGAATACAACTGTAATAATCTGTTTTTCGTGCAAGTTAAATAGGAGGGAATGAATAAGCCAGCATGACAGACCTTTCTCAAAAGGAATAAAATGATAAAGCAAAACAGCTACATTAAAAATAATACATATCACCTGATTGCATCTGCTTGTCAGAATATCTTAGTATTAAAAAAAAAAAATCTATTCCAAGCAGAGAAGTAGCATGTTAAATTTGATTTACCTTGCTCTGCTCTTGACTCAACAAAATCAGAATCTCAATGCACATCACCCACTAACGTTACTACCTTAAACTGTTTGTGTATCCAAACGAGGTTAACCATCTCATACAGTGATAACCTACTCTTATCTCCAGGAAATGGAGTCAGAATTTCTTCATAAAATAATCCTGCTATGGTGCAACATGGTAACAGATTCATGGCATCTACATAAAATCTTCCAGAAGGATTAGCCGTTAAGAGAGTCACAACTTGCCCAGAACAGCTATTCACGGTTTTGTTCAAAATTCAGCAGTCACTTTGAGCCGATGATGTAGGTCAGTATGTTCAGCTTCAAATCGTCACCATGACATTTTTGCTTCATTGGCAGACAAGACAGTCTTTGACATTGACTTAAATAAGAACCAATTTGGCAACATAGCCAATGTGACCCTGTGCATCTCTGTACTTGCAATCTTTTAAGAAACTGGATGGTGCAGGGCAAGAACAGATCTTCTCAGGCGGCTTTTACAGAATTCTCTCCTTCTGCTAAGTCACTGCAATTTCAAAAATGGCCATAGTAAAATGGACACACCATACCAGTCTACTGGAGTGCCTGCATCCCATTAAAAGCCCTTCAAGGAGTTTCACATTAATCAATGCATGCATAGGTGTTACCCTGGTGATGTCAGTGACCAATTCTGGTGAGAGCACTTTCAAAGTCAAGTTTAGCTGGAAACTTGAATCAAGTGTCCCCCAGATTTTATATTACTGCCAAGGATAAAACCAAATCATTAAAAAATTCTCTCTTCCTAATGGCAATTAAGGTGGCTATCTCAACAGGCACTCTTAAAGCACACATATAAACAGAAAAGATTAAGTTACAGACCTGGAATGAACAAGTTTGGTAAATGATGGACATAAAGCAAATGCTACTTTGCAGGAGGCTCTGCATCATCAGCGTAAAAGAGTTGGTGTTGATAGCTTCACATCAACACCACCCATAACTCAGGAGTTTTCCTTCAGACTTGCTCTAACCTGGTCAGGAAACTGAATTCCCATTAAGTCAGGAGCTGCATTCCTGGAGCGTATTTCCCTGCTTAGTTTCATCTACAAGGAAATCGTGTTGTGCAGTCCAAGACCGCTCCACAATGTAAACCAAGTGCAGTTAATGGGAATAACTGGGAAATTCACTACAGAAGTGTAATCCTGATGTAAATAAAATCCTAACATTGACACTGACATGACAAGATATAGAATCACAGAATAGTTTGGGTTGGAAGGGATCTCAAAGCCCATTCAGTTCCAACCCCCCTGCCATAGGCAGGGACACCTCCCACTAGACCCAGTTGCTCAAAGCTGCATCCAACCTGGCCTTGCACACTTCCAGGGATGGGGCAGCCACTACTTCCCTGGACAACCTGGGTCAGTGACTCACCAACCCCACAGAACATTTCTTCCTAATCTCTCATCTAAATCTCCCCTCTTCCAGCTTAAAGGCATTTCCTCACATCCTATCCCTGCATTCCCTGATCAAGAGCCCCTTCCCAGCTTTGCTATAGATGCATATGACCATAAAAATGCATAACCATAGAGACAAATTTTTTCTAAGCCCTCTGATAGTCTCAAAATAGAGCATATTTGAATGCAATATGGTTATGAGTTGTTTTACAGGCAGAAATAGTATATTTTAAAACAGATCAGCCAATACAGTTGGGAAAATAACACTGAAAACATTAACACCTTCAATGTTGGATTAACATGAGCTGTACCTTACTGATCACTTCTAAAGTTTTATTTCCAGACCCAGGAAAGCTGACTGAGCACTGTAAGAAGAGAACCAGCAACTCTGCTGCAGGCAGCCACACGACGTGCCTGTCAGTTGGCATGAGGATCCCTGCACTAATTTTAGGGGGGACACAGTTCTTTGAACAGCTGAGGATGATTCACTGAGCCCTGCCAAACAGGGGTCCTCTCTTCCAATTCTGGGGGCCACAGTAATGGAGGGTGGAGAAACCCCTGGGGAGGCAACTGCTTCAGTTAGCCAGGAACTCCTCTGCTCCTGCAGAATATTTTCTTTCCATGCTGGCCGTAATGAAATTGCCTTAAAAAAAAAAAAAAAAAAAAAAAAAAACTAATACACAATATCTTCTTTTCCAAAAAAAAAAAAAAAGAGGCTAATCCACAGTGACTGTTTGTCTTCATAACATGGCTGAAAGGTCTGTTTCTCCCTGTAACCTGAGGCAAGGTAGAGCTGTCACACCATTGTAAGCATCTGTTTCATTTGCTACCACATACAAGAATTAAAAGATTATTGTCCCCATCTCATCACTTTACTTGACAGAAACTATATCCAAGTTTCCAGATGAAACTTAGGCATCCTAGTATCTACATAGAGGAAATCTTGGAGAGAAGCATTCTGATACTGGGTACCAGACCAGGAAAGTCAACATTGTCTCTGACACAATGAATACAGTTTTTAAAATATTCAAAAGGATGTGATTATCTTCCCTTCGAAGCTACAAATTCTGAGCCCGTTACAGGATGCTGATACCTATTTTAAACTAGTAACATCATTACAAACTCAGATGAGGGTACCAAAGCCATGACCCTGACAAAGATCCATGAATATGCTGAATCTTGAGAGTTAACTCCTGCGAGTTAAACTCTCACATTTTGAAGATCTGCCTTACAGCTGAGGCAGCTCTAACTTCAGTGGAGTCCATGTCTGTGTCAAGAAAAGAAAGCACACATGGTCCGTGAAACCTGGTGTTTGTAAGTTTTGAGCCTTGCGCATCATGGATAAATCAGCTGGTAAGAGTCCAAACAAACAGCAATGACAGTAATCAGGGATCTATAGAGCAGGAAAGGCTTGAAGAAATGATTCCATTATATAACTCATAAAGTAACTGTACAATACTGGAAGCTGTAAAAGAATAAACACAAAGTTCTGCTAAAGACAGAAAGTTTAACAAAATACTTGTTTTCAAAGACTATACTGTTAGAGTTTGTACACTTGGTTTTCTGAGGAAAGAACTTGTCGGTCCTTCTAGTCCTTTACCATAAAGATGTGTTTACAGAAAAACATTTTAAAAAGCCAGAATAAAACAAACAAATAATGTTCAGTCCCTACAAAGACAATTCTTCTCTTTCTGTTTGGAGATAAACTACCCTGCTAGCATGGTCTGTCTCAGAAAACACAAGACTATCAGTTGCACAGGCATATTTTAAGCTGATACATTCCAGCACAAATACAAAGATTTAGCACAAACTATCCTACAAGTTCTGGAATAGCCAAAACACTCTTTCTCACACCAAAGCACAAACAAGCACCAGCATTCATCGACCTGTGATCTGCTTGCAGTTAAAAATCTGGCCAAGTAAAAGGATGCTATTTCATAGAATCACAAAATCATTAACGTTGGAAAAGATCTCTAAGTTCATCAAGTCCAACCATCAGACCAACTCCAGTGTGCCCACTAACCCATGTCCCAAAGTGACATGTCAACACGTTTTTTTAACCCCTCCAGAGATGGTGACTCCACCACTTCCCTGGGCATCTGGTTCCAAGGCTTCATCACTCTTTCAGTGAAGAATTTTTTTCTAAGATTCAGTCTATATCTCCCCTGGCTCAACTTGAGGCCATTTCCTCTCATCCTATCAATTGTTTCTCCAAAAAGAGACCAGTACCATGTTTTTACCCAAAACAATGAAAAAAGTACTTAGATTAATTTTATCTCATTCAGGTGTCTCTGCCAACACAACAGAGATGGCAACAAAGACACAGCAGTTATGAGCTCAGTTGCAGGGTGAAGCATACTGGTTTCCCCAGGGCCCTTTAATGTCTCCGCAAGCACTACAAGACCAATCCTGTCCATTCCAGACCCTCTGTAACATCCGCAGCGTATGCTGTCCAACCATGCTCCGAGCTGTCCAAAAGAAGGAATAAAACTACATCCCTAGATTTTATATACACGTGATGTGCACTTAGTGTACTGATCCAGAAGAAGTCACTGCACAGTCCATCCAAAGACCTTCAGAGAACCAGTCTGAATTAACCAGTGCTGCTGAGGTGTCTGAGATTTTCCATCTATTGGACATGGCAGTAATGAGTAACATGGTGAATCCAGCTAAAGGCAGCAGCAAGGTACAAATATGTTGAGAAGGTGCCGCCATTCTTCTGACAGACGTTGTTTTCAAAGAAGCCTCCCAAATTTTCTGATATTAGAAGCCTGTTGAAACAATTTATACACATATGGTATAAGCAGTTAACTTTACACAAACCTGATCTTTACAAAAACATCTAAAAGATGTCTGCCTACAAAATAATTTATCACATGCAGAACTGGAATCCAAATATCATTTAAATAAGTGGAATACTTACAGTTCTTTGGCATCTGAGTATTTTCTTAGGTAGACTTATTATTGTGCATGTTTACCACAAAAAATAACAACAAAGCCAAACCAGAGAACCCAGCTGAGGAATTTGAATCTTTTAAAATTAAAACTATCAGATTCTTTGATAAATTATTCATCTCCCAATTACAATACCTATCAATGCCAATGTAAAACGCAATACTCACATTCACAGTAAGTTTCAAACCCGTTTCATTACCTTCCTGTGAGACACTAGCGTCAGCACTTCATGTGGACCAGTTTTATCAAACAAGTCAAAGTTTTGTATTCTTTAGGACCTTCCCCCCATTCTAAAAATCAAGGACCCAGGGCCAAAGCTCTACCTGACTGTTGCACAAAGGCTTGGCATGGCTTTTTGCCACAGCAAAGTTTCAGTGAAATGGACAACTCAAATACAAAAATTACAACAAAATCATGTAAATTGGTACCAAATATGTTCGGATTAATCTGTCAGCCACTGGCATATAGCAGGCTTTGTCAGTGCCACTGAGCTGCCCACGCACCATCAGACTCCAAAGCAAGACAGTAAAATATTGCTACCATTTTCACAACCTTGCACTTGAAACTTTTGTTACACTTGCCCCCAAAACACTGCTCTCATGAAAGGACACCTGCGTCCATACAAGACAGGTAAACTATTGAAGACAGGATTTGTTTCAGGATGCAGCTCATGCTGTGGAGGAATACAAGTTTTCTGCATTAAAAAATAACTGCAACACTCAGAATTTATTTGCACAATGAAAGAAGGATTAAATTTATTCCACTCTTAAAAATATGTGTATTCCACTACAGAAGTTTAATCTCACATTGAGGAGGGCAGATTTGTCTCTCAGGTGATTGTGTAATCTCTTAAAAACACACATAACTGTCAACAGAGAATATCTGAAATAAAGGATAAATTTAAATTAAGCAACAAATTCAAGCAGACTTCTCACCATGGGGGCAGGCCAATAATCCAAATAAATGTTTCCACCTATGACATAGGTATGACCTATGCAATCACAACTCGTTCCTGGAAGCAAGGAAAAGAAGTTAAAACTATATGCTCTGTACCATCACTCTGTGTACATTAGGACGTATGTCAAAGTTGTAAACACAAACTTCTCATTAAAATGCAATAATTTAAAATATCATAGGTCTCGGAGTGAGGGAGCTTGGAAACAGATTTTACAAATACAGAACAAGAACCTGCTCCACCCTGACCCAAGTTTAACCATGTTATAGCAGTACTACAAATACCACAGTAGGAGTCCTTCTCCTACCCTTAAAATCACTGTCCCATGTTAATGCACCTCTTAGAGACAATACAACATCCATGAGCTCCTCACTGTGGGCAAGTATTCCTCAACAGGAAGGTGCACACGTAGTCTGAATCTAAAGGGTGACATTTCAACTCCATACACAGGGAGATGTAAAGTGGCAAGAGGAAAAACCGTGGTACACAATGGACCAACTGAAAGGTTGGTGTGTGTGTCCCAGACATTCTTAAGACAAGCATGTCAAGAAAACCTTGACTCCTTAGAAAGCAAAACATGCAGTGCTGCTATTTGAATTCTGACAGGCCAGGGAGTGGGTCTGGTGTGTCAGTGAGGACTGAGTCACATACAACAGGCCATACAAGGTAGGAGCAGAGAGGCCTAGAATCTCTCATGAAATACACACCTCTGGTAGCAGAGGAGGCTGTTTTCTTGTTTAAAAAAAATCTGTTTTCTTTATATTGGTAGCATTTAAGCCCTGCAATTAAGAATCAGTGCAGACACCTGCCCAGTGGCTCAGTTTAACAAACAAAACTGTCTGTGATTTCAGACACGTCCCGAGGCAGACCTCCCTGGCTCTTGGCTGAAGGAGGCCTGGCAGCATGGGATGACCCTGCTCCTCCTCTCTTTGCCTTTCTCTGCCCCACTGAGCCACTTTCATTCATCCTTTCCTGTTCCTGCTGCAATCATGGAAATCGCATGGGACAGTCCAGATGATACCTCATTCCCTCTGGGCACACACAAGACTGCACTCCCCACAAGATGGAGGAGCGAATTTTTTACCATTCTCATAGTTTTAATGATAAAAGTAATGCCACTGAAATGTGTTGCTTTAACACAGTAAGAGTTTGCTAACAGAAACCATCTGCAAAAGAGCAGCTTTTGAAAGCAAAGAGCATGTTACTCCATCCAATGCTATATCCAACCTCCTCATTCAGCCTGTGCCACGTACACCCTGCCCTTCAGGACTTGATTGCACCAGCTGCTGTTTGCTGTCCCTGTTTATAGATTTGAGGCGATGGCAAAACTAACAGCAAGTATGCTTTGCAACTGTCCAAGGGAGAATGACCATAAACTAAAAACAAATAAATACATAGAGCAGAGCCCATCATCCCCTGACAACTGCATACATCAGCTATATAAAACTAAGTGCTGTACTGTGATGAAAACAAGCCATGAGTGAGCAAAAAAATCATAGAATCATAGAATCATAGAATCATGAGGCTGGAAAAGACCTCTTGGATCATCAAGTCCAACCATTCCTATCAAACACTAAACCATGCCCCTCAGCACCTCATCCACTTGCCTTTTAAACACCTCCAGAGAAGGTGACTCAACTAATCACCTTAACATTGAATACTGCACAGCCAAAATGTATGTGGCTTGAACACAGGACAGGAAGGGTTAAGAAAGGAAAATATTTAAGTCACTTGAACAAACAAATCACTCCTGATAAGGGCTCTGGAAGCAAAAATGAGTGATAAAAGTGTCTGAAGTGGAAAGTTAAAAACCTCTTTTATTTTTTTTTAATTTTTTTACATGGAAAAACAGAACCAGGGCATTGATTACAACATCAACTTCACTGACATAAATATATACACACACACACACACACACACACAAAATTTTAACACCAGCAATATATGGCTTTGAACCTGCTAATTATTCCTTAGCTCAAGACAATTCTGAGGCTGAACCATGGCCACCAGTGCAATCAGAAAGAGATAAAAGGCAGATTTCAATACCGTTCTAAACCACTTAGAGCAGTGTCCCACCAGAAGCTGTCAGAGGTTTCCTCAGGTCACAGTCTGGCCTTGAGTGCAGAATGCAAACTCTTTCACTGCTTGTTAAAAAAAACCAAACAAACATAGGAACAATGTTAATTCATTTCCTCCCCACTTCCAAATGATCTGACTTTGTAACCATGCCCCTGTAGCTGCTGTAACATATTAATAGTCTAATCAGGCTTATAGCCACTCGCAATTACAATATACAGCTCATTCTCACCTCACTATTAACTTTCCCTTCACACAATTTGGGCTGGAAGGGGCCACACTGACACCAACCTCCAACTCAATCCCATCTTCAGCAGTGGGGCAGGTTGTCCAAGCCTTGTCCTGTCAGAGCAGAGTAGCCTCTGGGGATGGCAACAGCCCAGCCACTTTCCTGTGGGCTGCATTCATCACTCCCAGACACACTGCTGGTGTGAACGTCCACTGGGAAGAGCAACCCCATGCTGGAGACTGGAAGGTGCAGCCATCAGCAGAACAGCGGAGGGCAACCAACCCAGGCAAGTGCGGCAGTGACCTGTGTGAGGTGATGTGGGGCCATGCAGTGGAGCAAGGCAAGGCTGAGGTTGGAGCTCTTGTCGCCTCTCTGCTAGCACTAGGCTGGGAGGAGACAGGCTCTGTCTATTCCGGAAGGCTTCAAAGAAAGGAAGCCACTAAAACATGTCAGCAAACATGACTTCACTAAGGGAAAATTGTACCTGACAAATTTGATGGCCTTCTATGACAGGGCTACAGCACTGGTGGATAAGGGAGGAATAACCGGTATCACCTACTTGGACTTATGTGAAGCATCCAACACTGTCCCACATGACATAAAATCCATCAAATCCCGAAGAATACTGGTCAATGGCTCAACATCCAAGTGGAGAACGGTGATGAGAGCTCTTCCACAGGGGTCAGCATCAGGACTGGTGTTGTTTAACATCATTGTCACAGATATGGACAGACTTCATCTGAAATATTGTGT
>WAAB01025825.1:0-44828 GCA_013389865.1 Piaya cayana | reverse complement strand
ATTGGCTCTGTGCAGAGCACATTACGGCTTTTCACTTGGTCCAGATGCCAGTGTAAGAACTTAATACCTCTCCTTCATCAGAACTGTCACAGAGAGTTACTGAAAATACACAAATAATTTGCTCTTTTAATTTTTTTTGGTGTCCATCTATAATTGTGCTTTAAGGGTGAGGGAGATTGGTCAACTGCAGCCCTCCTCTTCACCCATCAACTCCATCGCTTGTTGGAAAATGTTTTTCTCCTTATGTTGTTTTTTCTACACCTGCTTAGAAACTTCAGATTCTTCTTTCCTTTTAGCTATCCTGATAGTTACTCAATATGTGGATTCTTGTACCTAACGAGTTGCTGAACGTGTTTATTGCTCTGAATCTCAAATAGACCCTGTTTTTACAAACTACAAATTGATTTTCCTTCTCACTTTTTTTCCCCTGAACCATCTTGACCTCAGCTGTACCATAAGTGAAGCTTGTTGATAAGAGCAAGGACTTGATAGACCTCTAATCTAATATTTCTTGCTAATTCCTTTAGTAATGGTGAGGGGTTTTTTATTATTTTTCTTTCCTTCTTTTCTTAGCTTTATTCAGGGAAAAATTTAACTGTCTTGGTGGGTTATTTCTGAGCTTTCTACAGTTGCTAGGTGCAGATTATATCTTGTAAATATATTGCTTCTGACCAGTGTTAGTTTCTGAATAAAAATAACTGTTCAACACACAAATATTCTATCATAAATAGAAAGTCATATTATTGGGTTATGTGAACAATTGATTGAATCCAGATAATTGAAGCAAATTCTGAAATCTCTACGTGCCTAGCAATATTTCACAATCACAGTTTATAAGTAGAAGTTTAATTTTAAATGTTTATGGCTCTTTGGATGTGATCTGCTGGACAGGACAAGTCAAAAGCAAATATGTTAATGGACATTTCTGTTTGATAGTGGATGCTTTCTTCATTTGCTGTGTATTTGTGCTGTGACTTTCCTATCACTTTTAATTACTAGGATGTTGCTCTCACTGTTTTAGCTCAGAACTGGCTTGTGTTTGCCACATGTTGTGAGCTTTCCTAAAGTTTTCCTGCCAGTCTTCTTGGTTATAGCACATGCACCCTTGGTGCTAGGTCTGTGATCCAGGCATTCTTGTATATCTGCATGAGCAGGTCTTAGAGAATCTCTTGAAGGGGGTTTTCTTAATGGAAAGCTTGAGCCCATGAAGTGAGTGCAAAGAGAATATTGTGAAATTATTTCAATAGTAATTAGATTCTCAGTTGTTGCTAGTTTTCATCAGCTATATATAACTAATTGGATTTTGTATTTCAGTTGAACAAATTATACATGGATTGACAATTAATTTGCAACCTCAGATAATATTCATTACATTATGAATTTTCCCCATGAACGTTATTTTTTTAAGAATTGGGACTGCACAATGTACTTTTTTTTTTTTAACAAGCACTCACCTAACAGGTCAAATAAATCATGACAAACTCAGAGGATGGAAGTTATTTATTTTGATTCTTAAAAATGCATTACTTGTCTTAAGAAGTTATGAAGTATTAATTAAAACATTTCTTGCTGTAGAAGTATCTTAAAGACAAAACTTATTCTGAGTACAGTTCATAAGGGGCCAGTACCTTTGTTATTGTTTTAATGTTTTAAGCAGTTTCTGGCACTCTTTTTTTCCTCTGTTCTGACTGTTTTTTCTTCTGGGAGGAGGAGGGTGTTTTATTTGTTGGATTTTTGTAGTTGTTTGTATGTACCAGCACATTTCAGTGAAGCTGAAAGGAACATACAGTTCTCCTGAAAATTTCTATTTTCCTCGAGCGCTTTAACCTTTTTTGTTTAGCTTGATAATTTCATTTTTATTGCTAAATTTCTGGGCATTTACTTATGATAGTGGTGTAAGCGCTCTTATCAATGGAAGTGTCCCATTTATTTCCACTGACATGGTAACAGCCCCAGAGGAGCCATTACCATCACGTTCCAGGCACTGGAGCTGTTACTGTGTCAATGAATTGTCTCTCATACTTCCATGGATGTGGTAACAGCCCCAGAGGAGTCATTATAGTGTCAGTGTGAGTGCCTGAGTGGTTATGATGTCAATGGAAGTGCCGGTTTAATGCCAGTGTAGAATAGTTGTACAAAATTGCATAACTGTGATGAAATAAGGGAATTACTTTTAGTACATTATTTTGGTTACTCAGTGTAAGGTTTGAATATAAACCTCAAAAGGAGAGAGATTCTCTGCAACCTCATATGCACATAGTTTGATATGTTAAGGATGAAAAAAGTTACTTGGGAAGTTGAAACTTCTGTTACACTGTGTCGTACCGACACAAAACAAAGGTGTGCCAGGGTATGGCTGATGCAATAGTGTTCAGCACTGAATTAGACAGACAATGGAAGCATGCTTCACGATACAATGTGACATTGTAAATGGAAGAAAATTGTGGTTTATCCGTTGTCCTTTCTGAGGTAGTTATAGTGAGTTCTGTTCGGTGCATGATCTGGTGATCTAATGGATAAGATCCTGGAATAAAATCTTTGTGCAGCTGACTGAACATGATCTAGCAGTGGCCCAAGTGGCCAAGAAAGTCAATGGCATCTTGGATTGGATCAGAAACTGTGTGACCATCANCTCTTCTCCCAGGTAACAGGGGACAGGAACTACCTCAAGCTCTGCCAGGGGAGATCTAGATTAGACATTAGGAAAATATTTTTCATGGAAAGGGTAATTGGGCACTGGAACAGGCTGCCCAGGGAGAGGGTTGATTCACCTTCCCTGGAGGTGCTTAAGGGATGGGTGGATGAAGTACTGAGGGGTATGGTTTAGTGATTGATAGGAATGATTGGACTCAATGATCCTGGGGGTCTTTTCTAGCCTGAAAATAATAATCTATGATTCTATGATTTGAAAAATTCATAGGACTGCATGTTTTTCTCACTGTTGTTAGCCAGTCAGATGAACAAGGGGAACTGAGCATTTGTTGCTTTGCTGGATTTGTTCCTTTAGCCAGATATTCGCAGAATCATAGAACAGTGCATGAGCTGCTTCTGGTGAAAATAATAAACTTATACTTGATTTGCCATAGGACATTATAAACTAGTGTGTGCTCAGAATATGCTGTATTTTGTATGTCCTAAAATGTCAAATATTTTATCATGTACAAAAATCTTCTTTAACAATGACTTTAACCACATTCCACTTCATTTTGGGGTCTGTGGCTTATAAACCACAAGCAGCTGTAGGGTTTCCAGCAGAATTAGTTCTTCTTTTATGCTTTTAATAGATCTCTGCTGGGAGAAAAACACTGGAAAACTGTTTGGTTTTAATTTTGGTTGATGTTTTAGCTAACAAAGAAATCCTTTGCCTGTTTTTTTATACATCATTATATAAATATTAAACACAAATCCAATGCAGTAGATTATATGCTTTTGATAAAACAGGACTGTCCCATTCCTTCCAATGTTCCTAACTGAATGCATTCCTGTGCATGTATAGTACCTTAGTGTCATTTACAGAGTTCTACATTTCTGTTGGGGACTTAGTAGTAAGAAGGAACAGAGGCTTCCATTGTTTCAGTCACTTTGTTCAGGCACCTTCTGTCATGGTTGATCAGGCTGTCTAAACTGCAAATGCGCAGTGTAAAAAATTAAGTAATGCTTAATACACATAATAGATGTGCTTTTCTTCACAGCTCACATGTTCCTTTTAGTGTTTACTAGTTTTTGATGTTGCTAATTCCCCTTTGAATCCTTAAGCTGCTAACTCTCCCTGTCTTAACAATCTTTTATTTTGCGTGGCATGTGTCTTTCTTGTAGTCATCTTGGTTGTGTGCTTTTCTCAGAAACTTGGGTCCATAGAATCACCAGGTTGCAAGAGACCCACTAGATCATTGAGTCCAACCATTCCCACCAATCTCTAAACCATGCCCCTCAGTACCTCTTTCACCCGTGCCTTAAATACCTCCAAGGAAGGCGAGTCAACCACCTCCCTGGGTAGCCTCTGACAGTGACCAATGACCCTTTCTGTGAAGAATTTTTTCCTTATGTCCAGTCTAAACCTCCCCTGGCAGAGCTTGAGGCCATTACCTCTCACCCTGTCCACTGTCACTTGGGAGAAGAGCCCAGTTCCCTCCTCTCTACAACCTCCCTTCAGGTAGTTGTAGAGAGCAATGAGGTGTTCTCTCAGCCTCCTCTTCTCATGGCTAAACATCCTCACCTCTCTCAGCCATTCCTCTTAAGACTTGTTCTCCAGTCCCTTCCCCAGCTTTGTCAGTCTTCACTGGACTTGCTATGTTACATGAAGCATGAAAAATAGGTCTGAAACAGCATAAAGCTTAATCACCTTAGGGGAGGATGGGTAGGACGTGTGTAAGAAAGTGGAAGTGGGGGGAGTTAAATTTATCTTGCCATATTTTAAACTGTGTTCAGAAGCCTTTATTTATCCATTCCTGAGGATTAAGCCTTCTATTCCAGTGGATTTGGATGTGCATATTATTAGTCACTGGAATTTGGTACTTTACTAGGCATGGGTGCAGATGACGGTATCCCACACCTCTCAAAGCTGAGAAGGGAAGTCTTTTCCAAAAAGTGTCATAAAGGAAGAAAGATGGGAAACATCATAAACTGAGCATAGCAGAGCCACTCTTGTAAGGGGTGGTGGTGAGGAGAGCAGAGTCAAAGTAATAGCAAGGCAAATGCTTTAATGTTGCCTTCTGTAATGATCTTGCTGTGTCAGCAGTGAGAGCGCGATCATGCCCTTTGACTTCACTCTTTTCCAGGCTTGTTAGATGCTAGTGGTGTCTGCCACAATTTGTTTCTCAGCCGTGGGCAGTAACATCATGACTGCACTCTTCCTTTTCCACTGAGCGTAAGAACAAGAGAGAGAGTTGGAATGGCAGTTCCTGTGCTGTTTCTTTTCTATGTTGTTCTGGCATGTATAAGCCAATTAGTGAGATTCTGCATCCACTGCGTTACGTGCTTCTCTTTGTCTTGATGACTTCCTGTGGTTTGAATGAAATAACTTCTTTTGTGCGCTGTTATCTGCGTGCTATCTTTTTCTACATGGCTGAGAAGTATTTTGAAATTTCTACTGGATTAGTTGTGACATATTTCACTTGTACTATTTACTGAAAGCCCCAGGGGCAGCAAGTACATGTGCTGTCAAACATTTGTTTAGTGCTGATTGAAAATGTAGCAATTGGCCCCAGTTACTTGTCTGGGATGTGTTTTCCTCTGAAATGCTTTCGTATGCGGAAATAGAACTTAAAAGAACAGCAGCTCATCTTTCTCAAGAAGAAACATACCTTAGCTGGTGTATTTTTTTTTTAATTTTATGATGATGTTCAGACCATTCCGGATGTGAGAATTAATTGATAATTTTATTGCTGCAGCCGGTTATTATGTTTAATTATCTTGTCATATAAATCTGTCTGGTATTACAAGATAATATATGAATAACCTGAAAGAATAAACACTGCCTTAGAGTTGTAAGAACTAATTGATATGGTTAGGTGTCTTGTAAGATGTAGCTGGTTTGGGTCAGGAGATAACCTGAAGGCAGTCTCCAAATATGGATAACCTAAAAAAATAAACATTCTTTGAGGAGTTCCATGGTTCTTTGTCCAAAACCAGTATATATACCCACTGCTTTTGTAGGATGGGATACCTTTTTTAGAAGGACATCCAATTCAGCACTGAATTGTAAAATAAAAATATTATTGCCTGTGCTTTGAAGACTGTCCTTTTCAGTATTTTACCAGTGAATAAGCGTTTCTCACACTGTTAGACTGCCAGTATAAATCTTCGAAAGAATAGGTCTTGCTGCATAGATAAGTGACCCCTAAGTTTTAGTCGCAATAAGTCTCTGAAAACCTTAAAGGGGAATGTCATAGGAACGCAACGTAAATAGCAATAAGGAAAACCAAAAGAAAATCTTCTTCCACATCCCCTTTGCTGTGTTTACATCTACTCCAAATTAGGTATAGGGCTCTGCTTTGTGGAACATTAGTACTTTCCTTGAGTACTTGGGGAGGGAGAAACCTGTATTTCCTCTTAAAGAGACATGAAAGTTTGTCTTAAAATGTACTTGTCTTACAGATACTGCTCTGGTACGATTCCACTGTTCGTTCCTCACTGGAGCTATGAGTGTTTTAGTTATCTGTTACATTGATTCTCCTTTCCTGGTTGTATCCTTACCAAATTGACTTCCAAATCTCTCTCCCTGCCTCTTAAAAATATATTATTGCAGTAGTAAATCTTTCTGGGTGCTGGCCTTGGACCACTGATAGGCCTTGATCTCCCACAGTTCCTCAGTCGTACCCGCTGTTTAACCGTCAATCTGCAAACCCTTATTCTTGGGGTTAGGTATTACTATTTTCAGTGAGGCGCGGTTTTGAGTGATCTTTGCTATGAAGAGCTGTAAAGCCAAAGAATGAAATAATAATGTTATACTTTAATTTTAGAGAGAGCAACAGAAGCGTTGTGTGTTGGTAGGTGTAAGGACTGCTGTTTTGTTATTTCATGTTAGTGGCTTCTATTATGCAACCTCAGAAGTCTGGACACGCTGGGCAGATAATTGCATTTGTGCTTAAAGGCAATAATAAACATACAGACGAAAACCAAAATGCTGCTGAATGACCTTGGAGAGGGATGCCTGAGGCACCACACCGTGGCAGCTGACATCATTAACTGTGACTGTTATGCTCAGGTCCTGGAATAATCAGACTTTAGAGAAATGTTTTGCAGGGGGCACCTTATGGATGTCAGTCTTTCATGCCCTCATTATGATGCTGTGGGTGTTTCATTGTGTGAGAACAAGGAAGATCTACCTTGAGGCATATCAGGCAGTCTAGCTGGAGGTATTAGAAATCTTGACAGAGTAAAGCAGTGTATTAAGAGCTTTCACACTGATGATCCTCTTAAAAATGAGACTTCAGAACATCTATTGCATAGCATGATTCATCTAAGACATCAAATAACATATGTTCTCAGCCTTTGACTGCAGTCTTATTAATGTTATGCTTCAGCTGAAAAGTGAAGTTAGTAATAAGTTTTAAAATATCTAACTAATTTCCCTGCAGTATTTTTGTGTATACATCTTGTGAAGAGGTCGAGTTCTGCAATCGTTTGAATTGCAGCATTGGTGAGTGAAGTTGTTTTAGGATAACATATTTTAAAGATACTAAATTATGTTTTCCACACTGGAAAGTAATAGAACTTAAGAATTCTTTCTAACATCTTTAGAGCTGAGTTTAATGTCCTGTCCCTTTACCAAAGCAGCATTTTTCTTTTATCTTTGCACTGTTTTCTGAGTCCCTGGCAAAGTAAGTCCTCCTTATGACAACAGGAGCTTGTGATAAGGCTCTTGAGATAAAGCAGACTCTCCACGTTTCAATCCTCGTTCCCCTTGATCTGAAGTATGGTTCTCCCCATGCTTTTTGCCTCCTTTTTTCACTGCATTGGGGACCCAGGAGGATAAGTGTCGTGTTTATGCTTTTAAGGTGAAGTTATTATATAACTGATCCTGTAACATAGTTAACTTCATCTCCTTTTTTCATAAATGCGATCTTCGCATATGTTCTCACAAACCAATAACTGACTGCTTCCTGTTTGCATTTTTTAAATACATTGATAATATTGTGTGATCTTGTTAAGTTTGTATAGCAAGAATGTCTTTGGTTTGATGTGTATATACCGATCTTCCATGTCAGACAAGAGTTTGGCTAAGTTACCAGGTGTTTTGTGAAATTATTTAGAATTTCTTACTTACTTAGAATTTAAATGCGGGTAACAGGAAACACTGCACTAAAAATCACTTAATTCAATGATGCTTTACAGTACACTTGTCTTTCAGATAAAAGCAGTTGTCATACATACACCTTGGCAATTTAAGGAACTGATTCTCTCCATTTTGATTAGTGTTGCTCTCACAATTTCTGAATTTCAGGCTGAGTAATGAAGGACAAAAAGTTAAAGACTGTAATTGTTTCACAAAGTAGCAGTGAAATAAATACTGGAGGGCTTCATTAGAAAGTAAAATAAATAAATACCTGATTTGTGTGTAATATTTTATCTATAACTTAATTATTAATGTAATACCTTATTTCTCTGTTCTGAACAATGGAGGTATTGGATTTTATTTCTTTCATTAGAAGCAACTTATTCTCTAGTCGTTTGTGAGAGTTCACTAACACTGATAATAAACAGCACAATACAAACTTTTAAGAAACAACAGTAGAATCTCTACCAGTTTCAAAATGGTAATTCACAAGCAAGATTTTTCACTGTGATTTTATTTTCCTTAAAGCTAAATGATGATTTATTTGAAATGCGTTTATGGGTAGAAAAGAAATCTTTTAGGAATCATCCATTGTTATCAGTAAGAGTCTGAGATTGGTATCTTTTGTATGTGAATTATCACATTAAGCTTACCTAATGTAATCTAGTAACAATGTGAAGAGAATTCAAAATAAGTGTCCTAGATAAAGTAACCACTTTATTTCAGTGTTTATGATCTTGACTGCTTGAGATTTATCATCCTAGGATTGGTCCTGCTAAAGCAGGAGTTGGTCCTGCCACTTGTTCATGACTAAGGGGGCCTTTTGGAATGGAAAAGAATTGTCTGAACATGTCAGAAACTATGATTACTTCAGCCAAATATCTAGGTATTATTAAGGAGATTAGACTAGATTGTAAATTCTTAGGAAAAAAAAATAGAAATTTTGCATCCAAAGGTAGGATTTTGAAGGGCACCTCATTATTGAACTTTAGTTTGCATGTAATGTGGGTTTAGGTGTATTTACATTCAATTCAGGCGTTTGTTGGTAAGCTTGCAGTGACCAAATTTATATACAGTTACAAACATGATCTGTTCACTTTTGTCTCAGTGTAGATTTTTCAGACCCTTTTCTATTCACATGAAATCTAGATATGTGGCAGCTTTGCTCTCAAAATATTTCATATATTTAATGCTTCCTGGATTAACGTCTTTGAAAAGATACCTACACTGTGCCTTCTGTCCCTGCATTAATAATGAGTTGACTGTTCAGCTTTGGAGGGGTAGTTTTGTTTTGTTTTCACAAGTAATTTACTCTCAATGGGAAAAATACTTCCAATATTCTGTTCTGAATCAACTATGGGCTCGAATGAGGCTGTTGAAGGTTATCTGGTATTCTGTATCAGCAGCAAATTAACTGAAGGGGGAACAACTCGCCTCTCCATCTGCCCTGAACACACTGTAAAGAAAAATTGTGTTTAAAGCATCTGGTTAAGAAGCAACCATGAGCGCTAAATGAATATTTGTCTTGCCAATTGTATGGGTTTGGATGCTGAATGGCAACTAATGCAAAGATCTTGTAGTAACGGTTGGTAAATATATTGAATGTACGCATAGGTATTCTGAAAAATAATTTTGTGTGTAATGTACCACATTGTGGTTTGGAAGCATTTCATAGCTACAGTATAACAAGCCTTTCATTAACATAAACCTTGGCATGTAGATGTCTGTAGTAGTTGTATTGTCTGACTTAAACTAACAATATCCTGTAGGTAGCAATTTTATTGCTTCTGGCCCTGATCCTTAGTGTTACACCAGTAATAGTAGTAGAGAAATGCTTGAGCATGAATGTTTGCAAGGCCTGATGGTAATAAATCATGTGATAACTGAAGACAAGGAAGCAAACCTGATCCTATTGATTTGGGAGTTAATTATTGTTTAATCTAAGACAGAATTTCCACTAGATGTTTAATGATGTATAGCTTATATGTGTGCAATTGGCCATCTTTTATCTTTAAATAACGGAGGGTAACGGCATATAATGTACTGGCCAGTTAGCATGTGTTTGCTATCTCAGAATTTAGTGTCATGCAAAGATAAATTCTCTGTTCTTAACCTATTTTAATGTTCTGAAATTCGTTTATGGCATTACACCTTGTAGAATATTCCAGTAGTTACAGCGTATTTGATATTTTCAATTGCTCTTCTTGTGTTCTTGAGGGTTTTTTTTTTAATGTGGCCAGAACTTATAGGAGAAACAGAATTTAGTTCAGTACTCAACTGCCATGTGTCTGTACTTATTACTTGAGGTCCCAGTGCCTGAATCCAGATGACAATTGAGTTTCTTTAGATTGTATTTCTGCCTTGAACATGCTTAATATAATGGGATGTCTTAGAGGCTGTGGAGTGTTAATAGAAAATCATACATTTCTGCATTCTTATGGTATTTGCTTCATTTTCCCTTACAAAGAATATGTCCAGATTTTGACAACATCTGGCTTATTTATAGCAATTAGTTCTAGACAGGCTGTACTGCTGTCATTCTAATTTACAAAGTCCAAACTCACACACAAATTATGATTAAAAATTATTTAGTCAATGACTAAGTAGTTTATCTTAATCACTTAAACCATAAACCAATCAAATATGACAGGTCTGACTGTTGGTGTTTGACTTTTTTGCTTTGATTAAAATATTGAATCTCTTAGGTAAGTACGAGTGCTAAAGTAAATATTTATTTAAAATGTAAATATTTATTTTAAAAGATTGCTTCTTTAGATGGGATATCACATTGATAACTGGATCTTTGAAAAAGAAGTTCTGAATAAAATACAAATTTATTTGTAAAGCGAGTGACTTCTTTAAATAAGTGGTTCTATTATAATAAGGCTACCTTTGTGAAAAAGGTGATTTTGTTTTGCAAATTATCTTATGGATATATAGGTCATTGTCGACATCACCCTGGTGTTAAGTCACTGGTCAGCTTTGTGTTCAAGTTTAATAATATGGAAATGTATTTACAGGACTTATCTTTGTGCATTTCCTATACCATAAATAAGGTCATAAAGTACTTGTAGGTATTAGTTACCTCAATTAAATTGATTGTCATTGGCACAGCTTTTTGACATTGAGACCATGACCTATGCAAAATCACTGTATTGAATGCATACAGCAATTGGTAATTGCTCTAATGCACATTTTCTGAATTGTACGTGAAAGTTCAGTAATAAGGAAGGACTTTTTAACTATGGAAACTTCCAAGTAAGCTGTTGCAACTGTCTGGTAAGTGATAACTGTAATTTACAATTAAACTATGGTGTGATGGTAGTACAAAAAAATCTGTAATATCCCGTTGGTGCTATGTGTAGTGGAGGAATCTATAAGATCATAGAATCATAAAATCATAGAATAACTATGTTTGAAGAGACTCACCGGATCGTTGAATCCAACCATTCCTACCAAACACTAAACCATGTCCCTCAGCACCTCATCCACCCGTCCCTTAAACCCCTCCGGGCATTTTCAGTTCATGTCTCCCCGTTGGACTGGTTCAATAGAAACAACCAAAGGATCAGAAGAACTTTTAATTATTCTGCAAATTAATGATATTCAGACCTTCCACCTGGCTATTTTCTATTTTCTCTGTTACATAAATGCTAAGTCTTCCATAAAAATTATTTTCCTCCTTCAAATTAACGGTTGTGTAAATGGAGTGAGGATTTAAAAAAGTGCAGTACTGCTTTTAGACTATGAGAATTCTGTACTGATAGCATTTTTTTTTTATATGTATCTATGGAGCGCCTAGAGGTCTGAATGAGGAATAAGCCCTTACTATGCTAAGTTTTATAGAAACTTAGAAAAAACCTCACTGCTGCTGCCTTACAGACTGCTAGTCTAGTTTTGTTCTTTTTATTCCTGCATTTATACTGACTGCTATACTGCTGCTGCCTGTGATGACAGTTTCAGCCTTTCCTATGGTAGAGTTAAAGGGAAAAAAATTGCTTTTAAAGATACTAGTAACTATCAGTAACAATTAGTTGCTGACAAAACCCCCAGGCTTTCTGCCTATTTTTGAAGCTAGAAGTAGTTACAGGAATACCTAGTAATGCTATAAGATATTTCCTTGTTTTTTTTGTAGACTGTCTTATGACGACTGTGTCATGCTGCCACACATACATAGGTGTGCACATGGACATCTCTTCCATAGTGGACAATGCAAGCCTATAGATCCATTAGAGGCTTTGAGAGTTGGCAGTTCTTTTCTTTTAGCTGATCAGGAAAAATTTCTTCTTGAAATAGGGAATAAAGGACAAGAGANCTCCCCGTTGGACTGGTTCAATAGAAACAACCAAAGGATCAGAAGAACTTTTAATTATTCTGCAAATTAATGATATTCAGACCTTCCACCTGGCTATTTTCTATTTTCTCTGTTACATAAATGCTAAGTCATCCATAAAAATTATTTTCCTCCTTCAAATTAACGGTTGTGTAAATGGAGTGAGGATTTCAAAAAGTGCAGTGCTGCTTTTAGACTATGAGAATTCTGTACTGATAGCATTTTTTTTTATACGTATCTATGGAGCGCCTAGAGGTCTGAATGAGGAATAAGCCCTTACTATGCTAAGTTTTATAGAAACTTAGAAAAAACCTCACTGCTGCTGCCTTACAGACTGCTAGTCTAGTTTTGTTCTTTTTATTCCTGCATTTATACTGACTGCTATACTGCTGCTGCCTGTGATGACAGTTTCAGCCTTTCCTATGGTAGAGTTAAAGGGAAAAAAATTGCTTTTAAAGATACTAGTAACTATCAGTAACAATTAGTTGCTGACAAAACCCCCAGGCTTTCTGCCTATTTTTGAAGCTAGAAGTAGTTACAGGAATACCTAGTAATGCTATAAGATATTTCCTTGTTTTTTTTGTAGACTGTCTTATGACGACTGTGTCATGCTGCCACACATACATAGGTGTGCACATGGACATCTCTTCCATAGTGGACAATGCAAGCCTATAGATCCATTAGAGGCTTTGAGAGTTGGCAGTTCTTTTCTTTTAGCTGATCAGGAAAAATTTCTTCTTGAAATAGGGAATAAAGGACAAGAGAAGATGTGCCTTAGGAAAAAAAAAGGTGGTAGTAAGTTTCTTTTGGCTTGAAATAAATGGTTTTTAAAAAATAAATCTTTGAAATTATCTTAGTAGTGTTTGATCGGAATGATTGGAATTGATGATCCAGTGGGTCTCTTCCAATCCACCCATAATTGGTTTCTGCATCTTTTCTCCAATGAGCACATATCTTGTTTTAATTTTTAATGTTCAAAAGGATATCTAGTTCAGTGTCTCCACTGAATTAAATAACTGTTTGGTTAGCAAAGAATTATTGTGCTTGGATTATGTTACCCTCAACAGTGAGATTACATTGTTTGCATCTCGCTGCACGCATTAAACCCAGGATTGGACGTGGAGTTCTGAACATGAGGATTACAAAGAATACATGTTTGGATCTAAATTATGAAATGCAGATCAAATCACTGAGTAGAGAGTAGCTGTGAATGCTTTGTCAAGTTAATAGCTTTTTGTAAACAGGTGTTTCCAGTTTGTCAAGAACTGAAGCAAACTATAAAGCCAAGTGTACTTGAAAGCTTTTCTCTGGCAGTCCCTTGACAAGGCAGTCTGTGCTCTGTGACCCCTTCATGTCTGGTTTTCATAGTGAATTCGGAGAGGCCCAGAAATTTGATTGTACTGTAGTAGTGGGAATGCCTAGAAGTGTGTCCCTTTGAATGGTAATTTGTCGTTTGAAATGTCATTTTCTACATGGCACCGAGGCAAACTCTGAATGGAAAAGGAGTTGGTTATGGTGTGTGACAGTGGTGTATCTAATGCTCGTGTTCTCATCACTTCTATCCTCTTTGTAATTTTTTAATAGGGGATTTCAAGAACTGTACGTTTCTTCCCTGGATCAAATCAGAATAGCTGAACTGGCTTTGGTGGAACTGTGTTGGGCTTCCAACCACCAGTTCTACAGTTAGAATTGGGCTGTATTTTGGGGTAAAACTTGAGTATAAAATATTCATCTGTGGTCCTGAGTAGTGAAAATGTTCAAGAAAAGTCTGTTTCTCTGCAATAAGTCTGGAGTATGTAATGGCAAGCTAACAGCAGAAGAATTGGGTAGAGATGTGGCCCATGTGTTTTTCTGCTGTTATTCACACTAGTGTCCTTGTTATTTGAGGTTGTTTGAGTAACTCGTTTAGCTGTGTGGATCTATACCAACATATATCACACTCTTGGCCTAGATGCTGAAAAGTGGAACAGTTTATATTATGCAGTGTAAAACCTATTACAAGAAAACAAAAAAAGTTTCACACATCATCTGTGAAGAGTTTGGTTTGGGAGACTACACTTTCAAGGTTTCTGTCTCAGATTGCTCTTTCTGGTCAAATCCCGATATTGGCCAACATTAATTTGTTGGTTCTGCTTTCTTTCAACTGAATGACATTTGTAGCTAATAGAAATTAGCCTTGTTTTGTCGATGTCAGAGTTGAGCCATGTTAGCCAAGAATGTTGGCTTGCATAACTTTTAGTTCCTGTCTTGAAGTCTGGAGTGTTTTCTACCCTTAAAGAGAGAAGCTTTTAGAGTAAGTTAGCTAAGAGGTGCATGAGCCTTAAAATGGTGTTATAAAAAAAGATTTTAAATGTGTACTTTTAGATTGAATTTTTGTGTTTATAGGGGATGGGATTAAAATACTGCATTTTATTTTCATCTAAGTGATTTTACATTTAGAATAGCGTAAGCAGTAGGGAGAATATGTGCAGGGAACATTAAATAATTAAAATAAGGTGTGCAAGGTGTAGGATCTGTGAAAAACACCTCCTGGGAGGAAGATAATCCTTCTAAGTGAATCCTTAATGAGCAGTGTTTTGTCTAGCTAGATGTTGCCTCTCTCCATGTATGTATATGCATGGAATAATTTTCATTACAGTTCCTAGGATATGTGATGCAAAACCCTGATGTATGTAAAATCCTCCTTTAATGCTCTAAGATGGTCATTTAGAGTTCTATTTGATGTTTACATTAAGATGCTTGCTCTATCAAATATGGTGATTAGTCCCTCTCGAATGCAAGAGAGGGATTTCTGGCAACAGAAATACATTTGACTGTAAAACCTAGGAGGCTGGAAAGAAATCCTTCAGACAAAAAAAAAAAATGTCTCTATATAGTTGCTCATACACCAGGTTCTAAAAAGAACCTCTAAGCTGTCAAGAAGTACAATATGATAAAAGCAGGAATGATGAAAAGGAAATGGCACCTTGCAGCAGACCATATAAAAGCATAAATTCCTCCTGGGACTTCTGCATATAAAAGATAGGTTTCACTACTTTTCTAAGAACATTGGATCACATTAACTTATTCAAATAGGAGGTCAGATCAGTGTTTAGGTTTAAAGCTGTCCCACACAGTCTCTGATAAGAAAAAATTGACAAATCACACTTTTGAATAAACTCATTTTAATCCTTTTCTTCCTTTTGAAGTAATAAAAATATCCCTGTCATGCAGTTGCCATTGCATTTAATGGCTGTCATTTAGTGAAATGGAAAAATGATATCTGAACATAATGCCTTCAAATATGGCTAATAGCATTTTACATGAGGAAAAATACTTTTATTTTACATGAGTATGACTGTTACTCTGATTATTATTGAAAATTTAGCTGCTTTGCTTATTGCAGCAGAGTGATAAGCACAGATAGGACTTTTTCCTGTCACCCGTGTAAAAGAATAGTAATCTGTATTTTTAATGTTTTATATAATTTGCACAGCTCAACAAATTCTTGGCCTATTATTACTTTATATTGTTTTTATTTGGTGTAGTAAGCAAAATAGTACAGCACCATATTTTGAAATGATACAGTGATTGCGGTTTTGGATCTGTCATGATAAATAGGCTTTTATTCCAGAACACATTGCTCTCATTGAGATTTACGGAAGCGCTATTGTATAAATGAGCATTAATTAATGCTAAATTACTGTAGGGTGTATATGGAATTACAGATGACATCCACATCAGTACAAAATGAGTTCCCAGAGATTAAACTTACTAAGGTTTCTAATTAACCTTCAGTGCACCGGACATAAACTTCCCAAATTCTCTGAATAGCCTACGTGATTTGTAGCTCCACTGAAAACCAAATGGACTGTTCATGAAATGGTTGTACAAAAAGAGCTGAAAGGCCACCTGTATGCTGAGTTGACATTTGAAAGAGCCCAAGAGAATCAGACCTAATTCAGATCTGCTCATAAGGAAAACCAAACAAATTGCAATGTCAATAAGAAGAGGTCTTCAGAAGGCTAAGTATACTTGGTTCTCAACTCCAGTGCTTACTCTGGGTGATGCCTTTGCTAGACTTTGCAGAGAAATCTCCATAATGGGACAACTGAAAATGTTACCTCTTTTACTTTCAGACATGTCAGTACCCTGAAGGCAGGAATGAGGCTTTGATTTGTAGTGGCGATGCAGCAGATGGACTCTTGGTTATTGGAGGACCCTGAATCTCCCCCACCCCCCAATAAAAACATAAACAAAACCCAATATAAGAGGCTGGTTTATTGTTATTGCTTGGAGGAGCACACTGAGAATATGAATTCCTGTCAGGTTTTAGCTAGGATTTGAAAATTGAGATAGTCTGGCCTGTAGCTGATAGTTCTTTGGGTGCACAACTGAAACCTCCACATTCATTTTACAAGCAGTGGTTAAAAATACAAAAACCAGAGAAAAATTTGCCACTTAGTGAAGCTAGGAATGGTTTATAGCACAAAGTAAATACTGGTAGTATTTAAAGTAATACAAATGGGTGTTTTCTTAGGGTGGTAGGTATTAGTTCCATTTATATCCACTACTCTCTGGACATTTGAATCATAGATTCATAGAATCATAGAATCACCAGGTTGGAAGAGACCCACTGGATCATTGAGTCCAACCATTCCCACCAATCTCTAAACCATGCCCCTCAGTACCTCATCCACCAATCCCTTAAGCACCTCCAGGAAAGGCGAGTCAACCACCTCCCTGGGTAGCCTGCTCCAGTGCCTAATGGCCCTTTCTGTGAAATTTTTNGGAGCTTGAGGCCATTCCCCCTTGTCCTGTCCCCTGACACCTGGGAGAAGAGGCCAGCTCCCTCCTCTCTACAACCTCCCTTCAGGTATTTGTAGAGAGCAATGAGGTCTCCCCTCAGCCTCCTCTTCTCCAGGCTAAACAGCCCCAGCTCTCTCAGCCGCTCCTCATAAGGCCTGTTCTCCAGCCCCTTCACCAGTTTCGTTGCTCTTCTCTGGACTCACTCCAGAGCCTCAACATCCTTCTTACAGTGAGGGGCCCAGAACTGCACACAGTATTCAAGGAGAGGAAATTGTCTGCTTTTCTCTAGAATCGGCAGAGACGCTCATTGTCTAGATAGTTCTGATGCACTTTCAGTTCATAGCAAAAAGGAACTCGACTCCTTTAGGTTATTCATGTGGGTCTGTAAGCTATTTGGAGAAAAATGAGATTAATGAAATGTGCCCAGTATGGAAGGATGGTGACAAAGGATAATGAACAGTAACTGCCGAGACCTTTGGGCAGTGGATGTGATAGTTTAGTATCTTTCCAATTATAACCCTGTTCACATCACTGTAAAGCTCCTCCATTTGATTCTTGTGTACAATTTCATGCATCATTTTGATGTCCTAGATCATGGAAACAAAGTTGGGCAGTGAGCCATATGTAAGTGGCTCTAATTTTCCATGCTGTAGAATTCTAGACATGATGTAACTGCCATTACATATGGACTTTCTGTTTTCAGTTTATTTGTTGATTGGAAATTGCTAACACAGAGATGGGTTCCTTGGCAACTTAGTAAAATCTTTGTCCTTTAAAAATGTTGAAATCCAGAAGTTTTGCAGTAAGAATTGGGAAGGTGGTCTGCAGGTTTTTACAAAATATCTGCAGATCTGCTTCTGATAGGTAGCTAATCAGTCATACTCAAATGCTTGATTGGGATGTAGAAAGCTTTACTAGATGAATTAAAATTGTGTTCTGCATTTTTATATCATCCAGCAAGTGTCTCCAGCATTATTTTCTCTGCTTTTGGGTGGTATGATGAGATAACCAAGACTTTGAGATGAGCAGGTCGCCTTCGTTTTAAACATTTTGCTTAAAATCTGATAGTTTGTACATCAAAATAGTAACATCACATTTAGTTACTACATAAGAAAGTTTAAGGAGGAGATGTGTACGGGTAAACTTTCCTATTAATTTTTTTCAGTGTCACAAATGTCAAATATGAAACCTTAAGCTACAGTGCTGCTTTCTAACGCAATATGTTCTTGTGACTGCAACTATGGGATAAAAGGATTTGCTTTTCATCATAGGCCAAATTAAATTTTAATTGCCTATGACAACAGAAATGTCAGAAGCAGATCTTCAAGCCAAGATTGTGATCCTCTGTCACTGGATGTTACGTCCCTATTTGAAAGTAAAATAAGTGTTTTCTTCACAGAATACCCTGAAGTTTCAGTTCAAAACATTGTGCTGAGATACATATGGAGTGAACAGTGTTGTTGACAGAGGAAGACAATCTCAGTTTATGTATCATATCAGAAACTATGCTTGATGTGTCAGATTTTTGATCTCTGATCATCTTACAAGTACATCAAATGAAACGTAATGTATGGTTTGTCAAACTGTACATTGTGGCATGTGCGCTTTGCATACAGAACTCATAATCGAGTAAAGGGCAAAAGGCAACTTTCTTAGTGGATATAAATCAAAAAATCTTTACTGTCCTTAATACTGCATGCTCTAGAATTGAGCCCAAGCTTCATTTTGCCTAATTATAGTTCTTGCATATTTCCTGTTATTCCAAGCTGTCTTTAACATAAATCCTGGTTCAAAATCACTAATAGGCATATTGATCCACTAAATATAACTCAGTAGCTGCTTCATAGCAGAAGGTGCTGGTTCATTATGGTCCCAGTAAGAGAGGCAGTTGAACTGGAATGTATTATTTAAAATGCCATTTATTGAAGCTAGAGCTGTAAAGAAAGAGGACAGATTATCTTGTATCCTTTTGGGTGCTAGGAACACTGATTTGGGCAACATTGAACAGGTCTTTAGTCAGGGCACAGCAGTCTCATAAGATTCTGTCCATGAAGGGGACCTGGTTTTTTGTCTTCAGAGTTTTCATAGCATTTGTTGGAAGAGAAGAACTCTGTTCAGAATCTGTTCTTTCAAGTAAAAATGATGATCACATGATAACTTGTTGGTGCACTTTCAGATGAAGGCAAAAGATGCGAGTTGTGTTACCCCTAGTAACAAGTAGGAGGTTGCGGATAGAGGCTCCTGTGTTGCAGTTACCTAACCAAGAATATGCTGCAGTCAGGGGATACACATAATGCCACACAAGCCTTCAGACCACAGAGCACAGGCCTGCTTTTACTCAGATATGTGGATTACAAATTTCTTGATGCACAGTGCTCTTCAGGTTGGGATCATGATAGTAGCTATGACTTTTATGAATGGAAGGAAATGGAGAATATTATTTTAAAGTATGTAGGAAAGCAGGCGAGCACGGTGATTTTGTTTCATTCAATTATCATTCAAATATGGCATGTAATTGTAAAACTTAAAGAACTATGAAAGTGGAAATCTATAATGATGCACTCTTAATTTTATTAATTTAATCCATAAAGCTGATATTACACCAAGACAGACGTCAAATTAAAACTCTCAGACTCTAATTAGCTTTAGAAGTCTCTTATGTCTAATTTATATGGCTGTCATAATTAATTTAAATACTGATTTCAACCTGGTCATGATGCAGAAAACTCCATTCAGCAGTAACTGTTAAAGAAATATTAAGCAGGACCTCATTTTGTAACCATGATTTAATTTATAATTAGATGTCCAATTGACTTGCATGATTTAGAGAATTTTAAGGTACTTCATAGGAAAGACAAAACTCAAAGGTAACCACATTGCATAGTATCCGGATTGCTTGGCCTGTCATCCAGAAGCAATGTGTTGAAGTAGAGATTGTGTTGTTTATAACAGATTATACCGTTTCCTAAGTATCCTTGGGATGACACCATGAAGTTGTTACTTTTCTTAGACTTTAAATTTGAAAACGTACCTACATGTTGTTTTGCCTCTTTTAGTTGCAAGATCCAGGTGCCAAAAAGGTGCGAGCTGTCAGAAGTGACACGGGAGCCAAATTTCAACGTTTGTGGCTCAGGTTCACTAAAGGATCATGAGGATTTTTGTAGAAATACCTTTATCACCTGCTGTCCAGCACTTAAAGTTCTTGTATTTAAAGTGGTTTTTACTATGTAGAATTACCTTTCTGTGTATGTTCTAAATGGACCAGACTT
The DNA here is from genome assembly GCA_013389865.1 of Piaya cayana. Taxonomy (NCBI): domain Eukaryota; kingdom Metazoa; phylum Chordata; class Aves; order Cuculiformes; family Coccyzidae; genus Piaya; species Piaya cayana. The sequence continues at coordinate 24,661 of WAAB01025825.1, read as the reverse complement.
CGAGTGGTTCATTATCGGTCTTGCAAAATTTAATGTGAGTTCTAGAATCCATTAATGATTCCATCTAACCTCTTGGTACAACTAAATTCAGTAGATATTCTTCTGGCAAAGCCAGGCTTCTTAAAACTTAGTTATGGTTTCTTTCTATTAATGGCTCATGGAGAAATGAGTAGTAGCATCCACCTCTTTACTAGTTTTGCAGTTAAGTCTATAGCTCAACAGGTAGAACAATAATCAAAGAAGTTGGAAATAAATTTGTTTTATTACTTGGGTACTGGATGTAGAATCAACACCAAAAATCTCTTCAGGAGGTTGACCAAGCCCTCCTTGAGTTTGAATTGTGATTGTGCCAGTTTGTTGGTCTGCACAAGGGAGAAAATAACGCTGCAGCCACCGTATAGGGACTTTGGAGCAGGCAAACATGCTGAAGCCCTTGCAGTGTTGGAAGGAGTGGCTTTATGTTTGTTTTCATTCTCTAACATTAAAAAAAAGACATTTTTGAAATATAAGCTAGCAGCCAGAATTCCTTTTCTGTTAAGGAATATGAGAATACAATTGATTTTGGAGGAAAAAAAGAAATAGAGTGGGGAGCGATGAGAGAAAGGTGGAGGGAGTGAGAGAAAGGAGGAGGGAGATTTAGCTAGTAACAGCAGATTTAGTGTGATTTTATGATGGATTAGATGGCTTCTAAAAGTGAAGCAACATTAAGTTGGCATTTACAAGCCTAGTTGTATGATATTTAAATACAGTTCTGTATAAAACCATTAATATGACTTAAACTTATCATTGTGAAGGTAACAAAGCAAAAATGGCATGACTCTCTGAAAATAAATAATAGAAAGAATTAAAAATTGGGTTGCATTTGTATTTGGACTAGAGGTCCAAATAGGTACTTAAATAGGTACTTAAATCTAGTCAGAGCTTTGAATTTTGCACGTGGACCCTGGCTGTTAATACAGCCTTTTAATTTTTGCATTGGTTTGCTTTATATGACCTGCTCAGCTGATGTAAAACTGTATGTATACTCGCTTGTGTGCCTTCACCAAGCATCATTGGCTGTTTCTGAATGGGGAAGTCAGAAAGGAATGATCAGCGTGTATTCACTTCAGTGGTTAGATACTCCATAAATAGTAGTGTCTGATTTTCCTTCAGTTTTGCAACATTTTTTGCTTTGCTTATTTAATGTCTAAAACATTAAGCTTAAGTTGAGGTAAGTGTTTGGAAATTAAGGTTTGTACTGTAAATTATGGACGCTTTTCTGCATCCAAGGTTCTCATTTCTGGTCCAGGAGAAATTAAGAACTAAATCTGTCTAGTCTGACCTTACTGCAGTCTTTCTGAAATGTATGAATCTTTTAAAACCAGAAAATCCTTTTACCCCTATGCTTAAATGAGAAAAGTTTCATTTTTTTAAAGAGGCCATAGAGTGGTAGATTAGGTAATTGTGTGAAACAGAATTTAGAAAAACATAAAGACGGTCATATAAAAGACAGTCATATAAGACTAATTATCACTTTCTTTGGCATACAATAGCTGTCATTTTCCCACTGAAAATATGAATGCTAAACATCAAAATACAAGGGAAAGAAAAACAACTGCAGAAGCATGTAAAAGCTATTTTCTTTCTTGCTAGATATAATAAAGAGCTTGCATATGAGTAGTCATTCATCATAGAAATGAATGGAGTAATTTGTTAAACTTATTTCACAGATGTGAAAAGAAATTTAACAGCTTTCATTAAAGTTTATATAGGATTTTTCAACTTCCATATTTTCCCTAAAATTGCTTCCTTTCAGGCTAAGAGGGGGTAAAACCCCATTTTATTTATTTTTATAGCTATTGCAGATGACTTGGTTGCTGGTAGAATTGTTGATTTCATCACTTTATGGTGACTCAGCATCAAACCTCAGATGAGAGAGACCTTTATAATGCTATCTGGGAACTGGAGTTGTGTGCCAAAACCCCATTGTCTCTAACAATTAGTGTAAATAAAAGCCAACACCTTGAAAAATTCCAAGCAGTTGAGTAGTCCTGATGGTTAGTTATGGCACAGTGTTTTTTAAATATTCACATTCTTCTCAGTTTGCAGTCAGGTTTTATTTCCAGCTGCATTAGAAAATCCCTTGAGAGAAAGAACGGTTATGGGGGTTCTTCAGGCTTTGCTTATGGATGTCACTTGAGGATTTTTGCATTACAGTTTTTAGGAGACTTCAGCTGTGTCACTTGTAACGCTGATGTCATGAGAGCCCTCCAAAACTAAAACCTATGCTCTGTTGTGAGAAACATGAGAAAAATGAGATTGCTATCCAAGTCTAATAGAATTTCTGATACATGGAGGCCTTCTCTTAGCAAACCTTACAGGACGTTTCCCTTTCACCTTTCTTCTTTCAGAAGAAACAAACATTTTGTCTTCTAGGAAAGAACAATGCCATTTTTCCCATATCTCTTATTTAACATACATACTTGATGGCTGCCTTAATGCTTTTTAAGTCTGATTTGAATCATATTTTTTCTTATGCTTTTTCACCTATTATTACCAGTCAGTCAGCTTATCCCTCTGGCAAGCTCATCTTGCTCTCTCAGTCCCACAACTCATTCTGAATGTCAAGAACCTTTCACCAGAACATATCTGTTTTGCTTTTTTTTTTCTTTTTTAAAGCAAAACATTGTCATCCTCCTCTATTTCTTGGCAAGAATTCCACTGAGGAATTAAAGATGTTTACTATGGAAATGACTTGTTTGAGACTGTTGGACTGACATGAATAATATAGACCACAGAATGGTGCACGAGTTGAATACTACTCATTGTTATCCATACGATGTCCGAGATGTTTTCAACACTAGTGACACAAATTTTATTTTAATGAGATACTGTTCTTTGCCAAATATTGTAGATTCAGTTAAAGAGCTAGCTCAGGCTGGTGGAGTAATAACGTAATATAATGTAACTGTACCAGCATCCACACGACAAGGCTTAAATGCCTAGAACATGACAAATAATTAAATTCAGCAAATGTATTTTATTAGTTTAAGTAATAGCTGAAGTACATCTCTTTCTTTGTCACTGTTAGAAACATGAGGGAAGATCTGAGTAACTTAATGGAGGGGGGAATATAGGAAATGAATTATGACTGCAGTTGGAAAAGAGGGGAATGCAAAATTCTGATGATAAACAAATAAATACAATGGTCCTTGCTAATTTATTAGTACAGAATGATTTAATGCTTTTTGTGGTTTAGCCCTAAAACACACAGGAAACTACAGCTGGTTCTTTTATCACTGACACGACCTCTCAAGACTATCAGTATTTCAGAGTTGGGTAACACTTCAATCACGTAGTAAAATACTGGAGGTAGCACATAAAATTCCTTAGGTGTTCTCCTGTGACTTCTTGACTGCAGTGGAACTGGCAGTCTGCATTGTTATACTTGTCATGATATACATGAGAGGTGTTCTGTGCTGGGATCACTGAAGGTCATGGCATTTGCAATCGAAAAAAAAGAGAAGGAACAAAAGAATGAAACCCCACGTGTAAAAACTGTTGGAGAAAAGAAGTTTTGTGAATCTCTATGAAGCAGTAGAACAAATTTTAAAATTAGTATTAAAAAGAATACTGTAAATGCAAGTCTGCAATGCTTATTTGTAGATCTAAAAATGGATGTATTTTATAGTCATAGCCAAGCTGCTGCCGTGCATACTCCAGGCTGCACTTGAACTGGATTTTCCTTTTTTGAATTGATTATTGGTTTAAATAAATACATGTAAATACTTGAATGTTCAGCCTGTCTTTTCATGACAATTATGGATATCTTCAAATAAGGGTGTAAAATCTAGTTAAAGGAAGCTGAGGAGGGTGAAAGGATGGGCTTCAGGGGTTAGAGCTAAAAAAACTGCTTTACAACAACAGGTTTTAAACACAGATCAGATTGAAATCTGAGAGACGATTCTCTCCAAGTCAGTAGTTCAGTGATGCGTCACAAGGGCAGTGATGTTTCACAGGACTTGATCAAATATGCTAGTGTTCATCAGAAGCAATTAGTCTGCATTATCCAGAGGATGTCTGGACTTTTTTGTTGTGGAAGAGTTTGTAGTGGTGGTGGGGTTTGGGTATTTTTATGGTGTGATGGGTTTTGGGGGCTTTTTGTTTTGTTTTTGTTTAATGTTTGCATAGCTAGGGCTCTTGAGAGATTTTTTCAAGAATGGAGTTTTCAGTTAGAAAATAATAAGTTAGGCCTGTGGAAGTGATTGGTTTCAGAGCATTCATTGGAGCTCTCAGCTCTGTCTGTGGTTCAGGCTCTAGCAGTAGCTTCAGAGGAAGTCTAATCACACCATTGTGACAGGACTAGGGGGCTTGAGATGTCTCAAATCATTGAAAATGTTTATCAGCCCAACAGTACGGACTGTGTGGAGCGGCCTCAGAGCTTACTGACTTGCACACAGCTGCCTAGTTGGCACACTTCAGGGAAATATCTACTGAGGTGTTGGGCAATCCAGGGATCCTGGCCATGAGACTCCATGGCTAAACCTGAAAAGCAAAGGCAGTAGTTGGTAGAAAGCAAAGCATTTCCAAATTTCTGTAATTAACACACACAAAAAACAAACAAACAAACAAAACCCCAACAACAGTGACCATATTAAGGAAAACTGTCTGTTTTTCTTGATGGTAGTTGAGACTCCCAGGAAGTACTACTTGGTTCTACAGTGCAATTAAATCTCTTATTTTCTAGATTTGTTATCTGTGACATATTCCACAATCACAGAACTTTTAAGTTTGGAGAAGTCCTTTTAAGATCATCAAGTCTAACTAAAGCTAACACTGCCAAGTCCAAAACTAAACCGTGTTCCTAAGCACCACATATACACGTTTTAAATACCTCCAGAGACCCCTTCCATGGAAGGTTTGTTCCAATGCCTGATAACCCTTCCCATAAAGAAATTTCTCCCAATATCTAGTTTAAACCTCTGCTGGTGCAAGTTGAGGCCATTTCTTCTCATCCTATCACCTGGGAGAAGAGACCAGAACCTGCCTCACTACGACCTTAACTCAGGAGCTGTAGAAAGTGGTGAGGTCTGCCCTCAGCCTCTTTTTCTCCAGACTAAACAACCCCAGTGCCCTCAGCTGCTTCTTGTGACGTTTGTTCTCCAGACCTTTCATCAGTTTTGTTGCTCCCTTCTGACCGTGCTCCAGCATGTCCATTCTGAGATGAATTTGTTTCACTGCAGCAGGAGATGCTTCAAAGCTGCTGTAGGAGATGCATGTTTTTCTTCAGCCAGATCTGTCTTCTTGTAGCACTCCAGAAAAGCATTAACAATGTTGAAAATCCATTCAAGTAGTTCTCAGGAATAGGAAATAATCTCACCTTGCCTCAGGTTGAAACATCTGGTTGAAGTGCAAATTGCATTTGTGTTGTCTTACAGCTTCCAGTAGCAGTACAGGGGGAAGGGAAAACAGTCTGGTACACATTTCCTAAAATTCATTTCGATTACAATTTTTCACAGAGAAGTTTGGAGTTCCTAGCTTCCTTCTATAGTCTAATGCACTGTCTGGAAGCTTTTCATTTTGAAAACCATTTTGCAGTCACTTTTAACTGTGTGCATGACCTGCAATGCTGCTCTCCTTGTCTACTTTGTCAAGATCTGGATGTCTCTGGCTTGCTATGGAGTTGTTTACTGTCACTCACTGTTCTGTTCTTCCATTCACTCATCTCATGCTTTATCATTTCATTGACAAGACATTTGGGCTCTGGTAATTTCATCAGGAACCCTTACAACTGCTGTAGATGCACAAAGTTCCTTCTTTAACAAAGACTAAAACTCAGGATTTTTGAGAGAATTACAACTTTTGAGACTGATTGTTCAAGTGGGCTGCATATTTCATGAGTTCCTAATAAATGTCCATCTCATACGTAGTAGGAGTAGATAACTATTCATAGAATCATAGAACAACCAGGTTGGAAGAGACCCACTGGATCATCGAGTCCAACCATTCCTATCAAACACTAAACCATGTCCCTCAGCACCTCGTCCACCCGTCCCTTAAACACCTCCAGGGAAGGTGAATCAACCACCTCCCTGGGCAGCCTGTTCCAATACCCAATGACCCTTTCTGTGAAAACAGTTTTCCTAATGTCCAGCCTGAACCTCCACTGGAAGAGCTTGAGACCATTCCCTCTTGTCCTGTCCCGTCACTTGGGAGAAGAGGCCAGCACCCTCCACTCCACAACCTCCTTTTGCTGTGTACCCTTTGACAGAGTTCTTCCTGGAGAAAAAGTCATAGCAAACAATTCATTACTGTTCCCTTTTCTTCATTCTAAATAGGCTACAACTACTTGAATTTGAAAAAAAAACCAAAGCACTTTAATGAAAAATTCTTTAGGTTTGGCTCTGGGCTACTGATGGGCAACTGTTTTTTAGACGAAATTCAAATAAGTAAGAAAACTACTTTTAGGGGCATGTTTTGCAGCATTCCCAACTTCCAACTGAATATATAATGCTTCCAACTTAATTTTAGAATCTAGACTTTTGTTTAACATGTATGGATTCTATATGTAATATTTGCTTTATATCCTTTTTGGGTTTAAAGGTTGTCATGGTAACTTGGTATTCCTAAACCGTGCTTTATTTGTTGGGGTTTTTAATTCTGTTTTTTAAACAAAAAAAACTTTTAGCCAGGTTAGGATCAAATTATGAATGAACAAAGGTTTCAAACACTAATAATGAAGATGTGAACCTTCATTCATGTAAAAAAAACCCATGAATCCAATGAACGCACAAACCAGGATAGTGATCATCCCCTTACAAAAATTAGTGTCCTATTGCTCCTTTGTTCATATAGAGGATTCCCCAAGCCATGACCTATTATTATGGAATTTCTCCTATTATTATGGTTTAGTGTAGGTTTTAATACTGTCAGATGTCACTTTTCACACACTCTGTATTATGTGCATTTGCTCTGTGGATGCTGTTTATATTGGCATAGACTGTTCCATTAGGGACAAGCATCATCTGTTTTTATTCACCTTCATGAAATGTATAGGGAAAAATAGATAGTGAGAGGCAATGCCATGCCACAAACTGAAAAAAAAAACCAAACAATTTTATTCTGTATGTGTATGCCACACTTGAAATCCTAAAAGCAAGACATAAGGAGCTGCAGAAGTGTCTGGTGTTTTGACTTGATGCTTTCCGGCTAAAATGATGTCGTCTTTCAATATTACTGTCAAATTATTTCATTTCTGTGAAATATCTCCTTATGCTCACCAGACTTAGACTATCAAAAGAGAGATAATTTAGAGTCCAAGCGCTCGACTCTGTTTTCAGTTGTTTAAGAAATGAAAGGAATTAACAACCAATGTGAGAATAAAATAGAGATGGAGGGTAGGGGGGGAAATAGAGCAAATGGAATAGTTAGAAATACAAAAGCAGCTAGAAAAAGCTCTTAAGTACTCTTCTAATGGATCTTCCACTGCTTTTCCTTGCTTGAGATTTTTTCAATGTGTCTTCCTGGAAGAGGTGTGGTTGGTTATTATTATTATTATTTTAGTTTGGCATGGGTCTTTGAGTTATTTTCTTCCTTTTGCTTAAAGTTATTTTTAATCTTGCTTGCTGAGGCTGAACCTTGACTTGCATTTACAGATCTCTATCTGGGCTCTGATAGTACTCGGTCAGGTGCTTTAATAATTGCTACTTCTACATTGGTTCTTATTGTTTTGAATTCCTTGATCCTCTGGCTTTATTTTAATGAATAGCTGGTGGCATGTGTGAATGCCGTGTACTCACAAACAAAAACATTGTTGCCATCTGGGATGTTTTTGCTCAGACTGTGAAAACAGGTTCAATAGTACTATAAATATGTATTCTACTAGCAGTATTCTTGGCTTCAAATGGGAAAACAGCATTGTGGTTTAAGAAAAAATAAAAAAACACCCAAGAATTAAATCAGTAGATGGTGCTATAATCTTAGTTTTAGCTTGTTAGGCAAACAAGTCTTAAAAGACTGCATGATTTTTTGTACCTTTCAAAAGGAAAATGTTATATATAAAAATGTAATCAACACGATACTATAATTATTTTATATGTTTGACATTTAAAATACTTTAATATGATATTTACTCTGAAGACTGTGCTATATTTAGGTGTAGGTTGATGAGAATCTACTGGACAAACAAATATGTGATGTGATTCTGAAGAAAATAAAGATTTGATTGTGCCCACTGTGGCTTTTTTCCCAGCTGGGCCTTGGGTTTGTTTTGATTCAAACCAGCACATCTACAAGTTCCTTGGTGTGCTGAGAGGAAGAAATCTGTTGCCTTCTTTTGAGATCTCCCTGGAACCCAAGAGATCTTTGCATGCTCAGTTTCTTTTTTTAATCCTTACCAGTGATTTTTACAGGAGTTGGGAAGAGGGAGAGTATTTCCTGGAATCATAGAATCATAGATTCTATATAATTGTACCCTGTCCTGAGTGGGAAGGGACCCACAAGGATCACAGAGTCCAGCTCTTGTCCCTGCACAGGATGACCCCAACACTCCCACCGTGTGTCTGAGGGCACCATCCAAACCATTCTGGAATATTGTCAGGCTTGGCACCGTGACTGGTTCCAGGGCTCCACCACCCTCTGGGGGGAGAAATATTTCCTAATATCCAACATGAAATATATGAATCTGGAAGCAGTGGCAGTGATAAAGAGTCAGTAATCATTTGAAGAGGGATTAAAAATTTAAGAAAGCAAGTAGAATGTAGTACCAGAAGTAACAAGGAGCTGCTGCATGTGGTAGGGCACTACACTGTGCTAGAAGGCTTGTCCCAGGTAATCTACAGTTTGGGTAGCACGAGAGCTATCAAGGATAGTGTAAGATATCATCAAGGAGTGATAAGTATACACAGAAAAGCAAATATTTCTGGAAAAAATCTATATTATAGAAACTAAAGCAGCATCTCCCCTGCTCCTTGGAGACTAAATGGGAGATGTGAGCCTGAGAGGCATTGCATGGTCCTGTTAATGAACAGTTCAAACTGGTCACTTTGTACTGAGATCAGGAATGTCTTTGGTAAGAAGAGTTTCTGCCATTTGCAGTGTGAGCTCTGCACAACTCAGCATGCATTGCTCTCCTTCTCTATTATCTTTGCATGATTAAACATCTCTCTCTGTTGCAATTACAGACTGGATCATTTCAGGGAGGTGTGGCAAGAATGATTTGTATAAGCTCCTTTAAAGTAGGACTTAGGTTTATTAAAACTTTCATATTAATAGGAGTTATGCATTCAGTTAAGTATTATATGTCCTGGACAGAGATGCATAGTGTTATCATTTATAATGGCATAGTGAGGGAAGTAGAAAAACAATTATCATGCTAGAGTTACTATTGTTTCTGTTTTAGAATGACACAGAAACGTGAGGTTTTGATTAACAAAACTAGCAAATGCTACTAGTTCTGGAATACGTTTCCTACTAGAAGCTTTTGGTAAAGCAGGAGATTTGTTAATTTTTGCTGGTGTATAAACATATTTTCACTTCTGTTTAAAGTATGTGTAGGAATATTAAACTATTTAAAGGAAAGGATCTTGTTTTGCAACCTAGCACAATAGCTGTGTGCTTGAACAAGGACTGTAGGTTGGAGGGCTTTATTTCTGACTGTGATACTTGTGACAGTAGTCACAGAGACCCTGTAACAGTTTGTACTGTATTAGATTATTATAATATTCAATTTCATATGCCAAGAGGTAAATAGCTGTACTGCTTGAATACAGAATCATTTTAATGGTAGGCGAGCCTTAACGCAGCTCTAAATGGCCGGTGAAGACCTTATGGAGCTTACGTGAAGTCTCATCTGTACCACTTAATTGGTGAAAAGGCTTCTGAGGTCCCAAAAGCAAGTGTGCATTATGAAGTACAAAATTTTTTCCTCAAGAAGACCTTTGCTTGTGGAAAGGCTCTGAAGTGGGATGTTTTATGAATGAGCATGTGATTTAGACTAATTTTTGCTAAGGAAAGTGAAGATAACTAATCATACAAATCATAATCTGTAAAGGTTAACAGTATAAGACTTCGTTATATTTTAAGTTGCTGATAGTTCTTTCTTTTATGAGAGTTCCAAATTGCTCCCAAGCAAAGATACATAGCAATAGCACAGAAGTACGTTGTATTGTTAGGAAGTGGCTCATTATAACCTCATCTTATCATATAAACCACCAGCTCAGGGATGCATTAATGCACTTAGAATGTGCCTTATGGGCCTGCACAAGAAACAGATTAATGCTTGTGAAATCATATTTTAATTTTTAAATATTCTTTCAAGATGAAAGGAATCCTCTTAGTGCTATGGGTAAGCAATATTTTAAATCTGTGTGATTGTAATGTGGTTATTAATTTAATGTATTATTCTCATACAAAAACACATATTACCATGGCTCTGGTTTAAAGTGACAGTATTGCAGAACCTAAGCATTCCTTTTTTTGAGCAAATACCGTATCACAGTCAAACCCAAGCCATTAGTTTGTTTTATTTTTATGTAGAAGTATACATTCTTCATGCACTGGAAAGCACTTAATTGTTGTTAATAAAGTTGTATTTAATTTTTCTGACGTGACCAAATTTTAAAAGCCTGTATATATTTGGGGAGAGAGAGGGGGTGGTGACTAAACGCGAAACATGGAACCTGTGAGATAATCTGGTGTAACCATACAATCTTCCTCTGCTTTGTGAAAGCAAAAGGAGAGTGTTGAAATATATCATCCTAGTCAGAAATTGAGTTAGAAAAATTAGATATTCAGTAGATGCTTCTAAATTCTTCTTCTACCCCTAGAATTATTGCTTTTAAATTAGAATACAGTGTACCAGACATAAAATCATGACATTTATTATTTCTTCAGAGCATTTTAAAGTGCTACATATAGGCAGCCAATGCCTCCATTCATTCCAAAGAAGAATAGAGGAGAAAAAAAACCAAACACAACTGTGCAAGAATTTGTAAATTGTTCAGAGGAAGAAAGAGCTGAACTTCTAAATTTTGTAGCTGTATTCAGATAAGCAGTCTTTTGGAAATAATTCATAGAAGAATATGGCCTTATTTGGTTGTCTGAAGGTAAGATAAGGGTAGAGAAGATATTATTAGGAATGGAATTAATCCTGCTAGTTGACCCAATGGACTTAAGAAACTGAGTTTCTCTGTGATGTGTAGATTGTAACCAGGATCCTGTTGATCCTCGTTTGTCTTCTGTAAAACTCGATCATGGAATTGAAGAAATTGTTTCTAAACTGCATGATCTATCACAGATTTAGATATCCTAGAGGTGCCTTTGAAACTAAATAGATGTAAGTGATACTTAAACTTAATAAAACTCTTCTATTACTTCTTCATATTGTCAGGTGGCACTCATGAGAAAAATGTTTACCGTACAAACAAACTTGTTTACCAATATTTTATAGCTGAACCACTTCTGCTAGGAAAGAGCAAAAAATAAACACTGTACTCTGAGGAAGCTCTTCAGTCACAAATTCCTTTGTACAGTGGTAGTGTCCTTCCAAACTGAAAGAGATTCTTGTACTGCTGAATAAGAGGAAATATTTCCTTCTTTTTTATTCTGAAAGAGCTAAATTTAGATTTAAGCTTTAGATCTTAATCTTCAAAGGCTGGTTTAGACTAGCACATTTATCTCAGTCCCATTTTCTGATTTGTGTGCTAGCAAGCAGAACCCTTCGTTCTCTCGTGGCATTTGTTCTGGCAAGAGATTTGTAAGCAGCGTGTGCTGATGTAAAGCTCAGCAGTATCACTGGTGTGCGCTGCTTAAGGAATCGCTTTTCTGTGTAATTTGGATGTGGGCAACATGCTCCTTCTGACAAGGAAATGAAAACTCCTGCATTTGTAGATTGGTTGTTAGATGTAATTAATGAGTCTTGAAGGTCTCCCAGTGTCAGTGTTGTTATTTTTGGAAGTTCTGGATTTTTCCCCATTGAAGTTTAAAAACAGTTGATTCCAACGAGCAGCGAGTTGGATGAAAATGCCAGGGGGATGAACACAGAGCTCCTGTCAGAACTCAGATAGAGAGAATACTCAGAAAGTGGGAGTAGACTTGGGTATTACAAAGCCAGTTTATCCCTACTTGTAATATTGTTTTCTCTGCGGATGTAGACCAGTGCTTCAGTTCCGAAAGGTCTGTGTCTGATCAGTTGTTAATTCATATTTGAGTGTTAATTGTTATTGAAAATTATTCAAATTGACTGACATTTTCACCTTTAAAATGTATTCCTATTAGCAGGTCAGTTAGACATGTTAGACATGTGCCCAGTGACTTTTTTGCCCTTCCAAACACATTATTATGGTAAAGTAGTATAAAGTCAGAAAGAAAAACGTCAAGAAAGGGAAGCTGCCAACTGACTTGGTCCATGAAAAAAAACCCTGCAGTATCTCACCTGATTGTCTTTAGCTCCCTCTAATTCTCTTGTTAACAATTTTATGAAAGGTGACAGATGTTTTAAGTAGCTGATGAAATCAATGATTGGCATACTACACTTTTAAAAATTATGAAAATATTACTGGATCAGTATAAAGAGTGAGAACTTTAGGTCATTAGAATAAACAGAAGGCAAATTCCATCTTTTCTCCCTCTCTGAATACAGCACTAAAGCACAGCACTGTAACGCTCCTAAGAAAAATATTCTCTTTGCTTGCTTTTTATTTCTTTCAGACATTTGATTATAGGACTAGCTCAGCACTAGCTACAAAAATATGAACCTTTTGTGAAAGGAATGAGAGGATGGATTTCCTGTTCTTTTAGTTTTGAAAAACTGAAAGCTTTTTAATGATCACTGAGTTCTTTTAGAAATACAACGAACTTCAGCAATTTACATCTATTTTAAGAAAATTACTGTGGTGTTTAAAACTGTTCACATTCTTGTTTGTAATATACATACAACAAACATCTTTTTATAGATAAGTTGTCTGCCATGGGTTAAAGACAGAACCATAATAATTACACATTTTAGGATTGTAAAGTATATCCATATATAACATACAACACCATCTGTTATTACCTGTGGATGTTCAAAATAGGATGTGAATTCTGTTCTGAAATAGTTGAGGGTTGTTTAGACGTTCATTATATATTATATTTTAATAAGAAATAAGGTTTTGTTTTCCAACCATATGAAACAAACCGAACAAATACACAGTAAGCTATTTTTTTTATTATTTTAACGTCTTTTTCAGTGTGCTTTATTTCTCTCTCTTCTGTCAGTTTGAAGCATTAGGAAATGTAGAATTATACCTCCCGACTGTGTCACTTGCAGTTTTTTGAGAATACTTTTTTCTTTTGTCTAAACTAGAAGTAAATACACAGTGCCTGGCTATTACATAGCTTAATTTTTCAGCAGTTCCTGGTGTACATTGAATAGAAGTTGTTCATCATTTCCTCATTTTACAGATGAAAAATCTAAAACAAGGAAAAGAGACTTAGCAAAACTATTTTAGAAGGTCAAGGCCAAGGGAAGAAGTAAGTCTTGTGTGTTTCACCATATGGCCAGTGTTGCTGTATACGTGAACCAGACTGTATAAAAGTTAGGGAAGTCATAGAATCATAGAATCACCAGGTTGGAAGAGACCCACTGGATCATCAAGTCCAACCATTCCTATCAAACACTAAACCATGTCCCTCAGCACCTCTTCCACCCATCCCTTAAACCCCTCCAAGGGAAGGTGACTCAACCCCCTCCCTGGGCAGCCTCTGTCAGTGCCCAATGACCCTTTCCATGAATTTTTTCCTTACATTCAGCCTGAAGTTCCCCTGGTGAATCTTGAAGCCATTCCCTCTCATCCTGGCCACTGTCACCTGGGAGAAGAGGCCAGCATCGTCCTCTCCACAACCTCCTTTTAGGTAGTTGGAGAGGGCAATGAGGTCTCCCCTCAGCCTCCTCTTTTCATATGCTACTTCAATTGCTCCACACTTGTACCATTCTTCCTCACTCTCTTTTGCATTTAATCGGCACACCAAAATGTTTGATTTTGAGTTCTATGTATTGTAAGTGTCCTTAATTAAAAAAGGAGGAAATGTTTGAGCATTAGGAAATGTATTCCGGCACATTTTATTTTAAAATCCTATTTTAAAAAATATCTTGTTTATTAGACTCAGAAAGAGTGTTGGGGGGTTGTATACTGCTGGAAATAAAGTTATGGCCCCTGTGGTATAACTACTGTGGGATACAAAGTGATACGTTGCCTTCCACTGAGAATTTAGTAATTCATATGGAGAACCTGTGCAAGTGCAGGCCTGGGCTGGATGCACGTACAGCTTTGCCTTCAGACCTGTGCATGTCCCTCAGCCATAGGATGAAGAACTTGCAAGTTCTACTCAGTACCATTGATTACACCTTCTCTGTATCCCTACCTTTATCTTAAAGTGCAGTAACATCTTCTCACATGGATATACTTTTTGTTTAACAGGAGAAATGCACAGATTTTTTTTTCTTCTAAGAAAATACTATAAGAACACAAATATCAGAATGGGCAACCAGATAGGACCTGCATGGCTTACTGGGGGTCAATTCAGTCCAGTGCAGCTGGAGATTCCCAGCACCTGAAGAGATGTCAGATTAGCCATACTATCATGTCTTTATTAATAGCGTTAACTCCAATAAATGACATGATAATTAGTACTCTGTGGAGTCCAAGTACCATTCTTGCAGGGTTCACATCATGCCAGCAGCTTCTGGAGCAACAGGAACATCTGACCCATACACAGTTGGTTTCAAGCAATTACTCTATGCTTGGTTTACTTGATCTCATTTCTGTTATAATAATAATGTGTAGTTTACTGATGCTTCTGATACCATTATCTACACAACACAGGAACCTTCTCAGCTAGTCTTAACCTTTTGGGGTGCCACATCAAGGAGGCTTCTTGTCCAGTTAGGGGATAACTTTGTGTGTCCAGGAGATGAAACAATTTACCATTGTCAGAGTCAAAGATAATTTACCTAGATTTTGGTATTTAGACACTAATTAGGCTACTAAGTACAGATTTTGTCTTGCTTACTTGTCTTATTCAGGTAAATACCTGAAATGACTATAATTAAACATTTTAAATAATAAATTAAAAATGCAACCAAAGAGCGCAGTGGTGGGAACACTGAGTTATCGCGATTTAGGAGAAAACGGCAGGAAATGGAACAGGTTCAGTCTTAGTTCTGTGCCTTTCTCAGAGTTTTGTTGAATGTGGGGTAGGCTGTCCTGTGTGTGTCAAACTCTTGCACTGAAGAAAGGTTGAGTCAGATTTTTACAGTTTATCACTTTGTTTAAGAAAAACTCTTTTTTTCCCTTTCTTTGATAACACTTGCAGTGTGGTTTGAACTGGAAAGAAAGTAACTTCAGAAAACTTATCACTGTTTCTAGCTGTGCTATTGAAAGATGATGATGCATACCTGGAAAGCTGCAGAAGTTTGCGGAGTATCTTCTTAATTACTAACTTTTGCATAGATGAACTGATTCAAAATAAAGAGCTCACATTTATAATATGGACTGTACATCAAGCCACTTTTAGTTGGAACATTTGGATAGCTCTTAAAAATAAGCAATCTTTGTAATTAAAGTTCACCTCTCTGCTTTTAAGGACACAGAAATACAGGAATACACAAATCCCATCAGATTGTATTGTTGGAATTATCTTTTTTTTTTTTTTTTTTTTTTGAGGTAGAGGGCAGAACTATGGGAAAGTTTATTCTATTAAGACTTCCATGCCACTTGTTCAGAACAAAAAAGGGGAGGTGGGATTTTTCTGTGCCTGCAATTATCAGTTTTAAATCTTCAAATTGTTAACGTCAGCTATTGCCAGGGGGTACTGAACCCTACCAATCAACTAAGTACTTATAAAGTTCTGAAACACAACCTTACCTATAAACCAAACTTTAGGCTTCTGCATATAGTCCCAGTTGTGGAGCTGGCAAGCACTTGTAACTCTGTGATGTGTCTGTTAATTAGCAAAGTAGCCTTGAAATGGAAAGAAAAGTTTGTCTGCTCAAACATCAGATGACATAACTTTATTTTGTTCCCATAGCCTGTTTTTTTGAGGTGCTGAGCATGTGTCTTTGCTGCTGATTGCTTAAAGAACCAAGGCCATTCAGGGAAGATCTTGGCACCTTCTTGATTAGGATTCCTCATCAGTGAAAACCAACGTTTTGATTGTTAGGAGGTTTAAAAACCTTTTGTTACAAGCATGAGAATGGAATTCTAATAAATGGGCTAAAATGTGGAGGAATACATATAAATTGCTAGTGTTATGCAGGCGCTTAATCAGTTCTTACAATATCATGAGATTGTGAGGAAACTGGATGTAGAAGTCTTTAAAATGTTTTTGATAGCAGTGTGGCAGTACCTGAATCCTGTTTAAGAATTGTTCAGTGCAGAGCTGGCTTGCATATAAAACTGTCTGAGCTCCCAGCACCTACTTGGGTTTATCAGGGAGGGTAAATCATGATGAATAAATCACAGCTGGATATCATAAAACAAGTAGTTCTGAGAGGAAGATTCCATTTCTCTAGTGCTGATTGTACTGAGGGGACAACACTGGACAAGTCCAGAGGAGAAATGAACTGGAGATGATCCCAGGGCTGGAGCACTTCCCATATGAGGACAGGCTGAGGGGGTTGGTGTTGGTCAGCCCTGAGAAGAGAAGGCTCCAGGGAGACCTTATAGGTCCATTCTATTATGGAAAGGGGCTCCATGAAAGCTGGGGAGGCTCTCTTTATCAGGGAATGCAGGGATAGGATGAGGTTTTAAGCTGAAACAGGGCAGGTTGAGATGAGATCTGAGGAGGAAATATTTTTCTAGGAGGGTGGTGAGGCCCTGTCTTAGGTTTCCCAGAGCAGTGGTAGCTGCCCCACCCCTGGAGGTGTTCAAGGCCAGGTTGGATGGGGCTTGGAGCCACCTGATCCAGTCAGAGGTGTCCCTGCACATGGTACGGGGGTTGGAACTGGATGGGCTTTAAGGCCCCTTCCAACTCTAACTCTTCTGTGATTCGGTACAATGACTATTTACAAAGACTGAAGCTCTGCCTTAAAGTTGATGCATCAAGTGAGGATAGAACGGTAAGTTCAGTGTTTTCATATTTTTCTACATTTCCTTGATTAAATACAGGCAGAATAAGGTTTTTTAATCAGTCACACATTTTTAGCATTCTGTGACTGTGCTTCTGAGAATCTCTAGATGTTCTGAAAGACCCAATTTAGATAGTGGATGTACTGAAATACTCATCTGTGCTGGGGAATGAGGAAAATGATTACAGAAGTACCAGGAAGTGCACTGAGCACGCTAACAGTCTTCATTAATTTGCATAACTCATTGAAAGACACTAGAGGACCCTGTGTGAATCTACTTCAGCTTCAGTATCCACCCCAGTAGCTGTACATCCCTCAAGGTTACACCTTTTCTGTAATGCAGGTCTCCAAATATTAGTTCACTAATTATTTCTGCAAGTCAATTTTAACTCCTCTACCAACACACTATTATTTTGAAGGAAATCTAATTGTCTTCCACTGCAAAATTTAAAGTGAAGGGGTGAAAACTTGTCCATTGCTGTGAGATATATTTGCTAAAGCCAGTTTATAACAAGGAAGAACAGAATTCTTCTGGTTTAGTGTATGAATTAAAGAAAATAATTCACTTATTTGCCACTAAGATGTCAACAGTATAAACAAAGTTAAAAGTAGAGGAAAAAAGAGAAGTATAGTAGTATGTCAGAGAGCAGCTAAACAGCTATAATCATGAATTATTCATACGGCTCATGTAAAAATGGAACCTGGAAAATGGAAAAAGAAAGGCTATTATTTATTTATTCTACTGAAGAATAGCACATGTAAGTGGAAAAGCAAGTGGAGTCTGAATGGTAGTCCTGTCATCTTTTATCTGTGTTTTTAAATAAATAAACTAATAAATCGATTCTATTTAATCTACTTAAAATTTTGGTAAAAAATCTTTTGTTGAAAATTTTTTATACAGATAACAGTTTCTGTAAATACCTCAATTATGCTAAAAGAGTTTTTGAGCCATTGTCTTTTCATCTCTTCTTAGACTGGTACAAGAACAGGATAAGCAGCCAATATTCTCCCTGAATACTTTGTGTACATGCGTATCCTCATACCTTGTATCATTATATGTAATATTTCTCCATATCACTGAAATACTGATGTTGTCATGAGTGCTTTTTGTGGTTAGAGAATTCCAATGCAAATCCTTAATGCACTTACAAAACACCAATCAGGATCAGAATTAATAAAAAAGAATGACTGTGAAGCACTTTGCTTTCAGGACTCTTTCCTAATGTGCAGGTGCAGCCTGGAGGAAGATCAAAGTGATTTCAAGCAACATTCTGTGCCTTTGTCTCCCAACCACCATTAATCACATTGTGGTTAGTAAAGATGCTTCAACCTGGTGTAAAAGGCAGACTCACAAAGAATATGCTGTGCACTAACATACTAAGCAGCACATTCTGCACTAGGGACACATGTATTTAACACTTAACTCTTGAAATAAAACTAATATATAGAACAGAAAATACCTTTCTTGTCAGATGCTGTTGAGAATGCACTGTGGAAACGTGAGGCAAAAAACTGTTTGTATGGACTTTCTGATATGTGACTTTTCTCTCTTTTGGTATATATCCCCAATGATCTTTATCACATACAATTCTTGCTTGTTTGCTTGAACATTCACTTCAACCTGCTGGGCAGTTCAATAAAAAGGTTTACACACGTGCACACATATGTGTATGTATGTATAAATTTACCATGTAGGCATAGATTACAGCAGAAACTTGAGTAGAAATAAATCATTGCTAAGGTTACAGCTGAAGTGCTCTCTGTGTATGCTTTCTGTACATAACATGTTTTTTTCTCCTTTCAATAGTGGAGGTGGAAGAGCAAGAGGTTGTACTGTGAGCCAAGATTCAAATTCCTAATCTTATCTTTCCTCTGTATAAACCATCACATACTCACAGGGGTTTGTCCTCATCTAGAAGTGACTGCATTACCTGTTAAGGTGCAAAGGTCTTTCTACCAACTCTTACTTAGGGTGTAATACTTCATGCTTATTAGTGCAGAGGTCTTGTATTTGCCCCTTACTTTTGCTAACCTATTTGGGGTCTCATAGTCTTCAAGAGTTTGTGAGGATGGGATTTCCATTCATTGAATTGTAGGAAGGACTTAGGCATAGAACAGGGCATCTCTGTCTAGTGAAGCATGGCTGAGAAATGGGGATATTGATTTCAGGACATTTGGGGGGTACATCTGTGTGGCTTAAAGAAAGTGCATTAATTAGATATATTTTAATGAGAATTCTTCATCTGCAACTCTAGGCTGTGGGCAATAAAACCATCCAGTGACTGATGGCACCAAACAAACAGAATGCCTTGGTCTCAGCTTCTCTTGAGCAGCTCACTTATATTTCTCACAATAAAGTCTGGATTTAAGCATTTTAGGTTTCCTTACATATTTTCATCTCTTTTTCTGCTTTTTAATTAACAGAGTTACTTTTAATCAGTTGCTTCATCAGGATTTCTTTAATATTTTCTTCTCCATCCAACTTATCCCTCTCTTTTAGCTTTTCCTGTGCAGAGACAATTAGCTTTTTTCTGCTCTCAATATTTACCTCAAAATGATCTATTAAATGTCTAATTCACCTGTGTGTATTTTGTATTTCCCCTGCCCCTTTTTCATCTTGTTGCTAAAGGTTTTTGTCAGCAAAAATACAACTGATAGAGAAGATAGATTCATGTACTGTTGCAAATGGTCCAAATGCTACACTGTTTTGTCAACAGAGCTCTATTGTTGAAAGCAATTTCTCTCACTGTGTCAATATATAAGCCATGCTGTGTTGATATTAATGGATCTGCCAGGAAAGGCATTTAATTAATCAGTTCCTAGAATAAACTCTGTCAACTTTAATTTCCTAGCTAACAGTAATGCTTGGGCCAGCATGGTGGGTCAGTCAACAAATGTTGTAATAAGTTAGATTCATGTTGAAAAAGCTTCAGTTCAGGACCTAGAAACGGTGCTTAGGTCAGCAATTTGTTTCTTTCTATCTCCAGACATGTTTCAGCAATCTGACAGCTCTGACATTTGTACAAGGAAAGAAAGAGTAGTCTGCAGTGTTCTAAAACAGGTCAGAGCATCAAAAGTATTTGCCAAGTTCTGGAAGAAAACTAGGAATACATTCAGTCACTAGCAAGTGCATTTATTACAGTTTTACTGGAGCCAGTAATGATCTGTAACTACAGAATTATGCATTAATGCAGCAAAAGTCACTCAAGTTGGAAACAACTGCAAACTTCTTGAGAACACTTGCATGTAATTTCCAAGATTTTGTAGCATATGCAGCTGGCTTTCATCATGCTTTTACTTAAACAGCTCTTATAACATGCAAAATAAGATAACTTGCATTCTGCATTATGGAGAAGAGTCTCATCCCATGAATTGTTATCAGCAGGATAATATATCTGTGGACGTTGTCAGACACAGCAGCACAAGAACAATTCCAGTGCCTAGGAGCAGAAATAATTTTTTCACAATAATTTATAAAAGATAAAGATGGGACTGAGAATCAGAAGTTAAAAAGAGAGGTTAAAATTATCAAGGTCTGACAAATTTCCCTTAGCACATCTCTAATCTGTTAAAAGAACATCTCGGTGGCTTCTGTGCTTATCATTCAAAATAATTTTCCAAGTACCCTGTGAACTGTAAGGCTTTAAAGGAGTTGTTCTCAATCTAAACCTTTGCAATGCAGGCTCTAAAATTGCAAACTTAAAACTTGCTTAAGAGATCTCAACAAAACCCCTTAGCTGCCATTGGAGCACTAGTGACCATATTTGTATTTTAAAACCCCCAAAATTACATGAGAAAATGTCTTACTATTGTGCAGAGAGATGTTTATCTAACTGCTCCTCACCCCCAAGGGTACAATAATCCACAGGGTTTATGTAATTTCTTTCATAGGTGTTACCAGCTGAAAGAGATGGTGGTGAAATTAACTAGTCATATGTTTGCTTTTGAGAACACATGATGCTGCAGTTGATTTTTAGATGGAGTGATTCGCATGAACTTAAATATCTGGTGGATTTCTGCATTCATGGAATTAAGGCCACTTTGCTCGTAACATGTTTATTCCAGCCCGACAGCTAAGAAAACTACGTTTTTCTTATTGCACACAGGCAACATAAAGTAACTTCTGAATCTTAAGCTTTGACAAGTTACAGATAATTTTCACTTTTGCAGCCAGGAATATTGCTATGTCAGGTCCATCCAGCAAGGGTCATACTTTGAAGTACACAAGAAAATAAGATTTTACTTCTATTTCTAAGTTGGTCTGAGTGCTTTGCAGACTGTGATTAGCTTTTTGCATGACTAGTGTTGACACAGTATACAGGGTCTGTTAATTGCAAAAAGACTTAACCATCATATATACATAACATATTTTTGTGCATGTTATTTACAGGTATGTGAACTATTTCAAATGGTTTTAATTTCTTATCAAATATCTGAATGTAGTATTTTTTTAATCTCAAATCACTATATACCAAGACAACTAGGTTACTGGGGTGGCCTAGAAATATTCATGAACACAGACTTGCTGATGCGAAGCACCTCTTTTGTATTGTCAGATGAATGGACATCACTAATTAAGCATGTTTCAATCTGAATGTCAAATCTCCAGAAAATTAATATTTCTTATGAGATAAGAATAGTATTTTCAAAATTCACCCTCTGCATGTCACTGCCCCTACTCAAAGATATACTTCTCAGAGTGATTTATAAAAACATTGAGTAGTCATTTAAAACCACAAAAATATTAATATCTTGATATATTTTGGATGTGCTGTTGTTTACCCTTTGATATTGATAAACCTCTTTGCATTTTGTCCTAGTCAAGAATGGGTTGTAGGATATTTATAATGGATTAAGAGTTGTTTAGGCATGGTAACATCTGAAGTCTAGCCGCATCCCTACAAAGACTTTGGAGATGGAAAGATGAGTTGGGAGACAGCATGTTGCTTTTACAATTTAAGCTTCTTTGCTCTTTTGAAGATCATAGAATCCCACAATGGTTTGGGTTTGAAGGCACCTTAATGCCCATCCAGTTCTACCCCTTCTGCCTTGGGCAGGGACACCTCCCACTGGATCCAGTCACTCTAAGCCCCATCCAACCTGACCTTGGAACATCTCCAGGGATGGGGCAGCCTTGACTTCTCTGAGCAACCTGGGCCAGGGCCTCCCCACCTTCATAGCAAAACATTTCTTCCTAAGATCTCATGTAAATCTAATTTCATTTAGTCCTACAGTGAAGTCCATATGCTTTTGGTTTGCCTTTATGAATTCCATTCTTTTGGAAATAAAGCAACGAGAATAGCTCTCCTGCTGTTATGGGGTTGAAATAAAGACAAAACTAAAGCAACCAAGAACCACCCCCACTCTCCAAATCTGAACTTAGACTTCCTTTTTCAGTCTTACTTAGCTATTTGTAGTATCTAAGCCCTTTTATCCAGAATATGGAGTTGATAGATCCTCTTACAAGTACAGCAGTGGACATACTTGCGGAACCTAGGGTCGTGCCTGTTCTTCTGAGATCTTATATAAAGTACATTTTACCCACAAAATGAATAAATGAAATTCTCTGTCTCTAGGCTTTAATTCCTTCCAACGAATACATTATTTATTGACAGGCTGAATTAAAAGCATTTTATCAGCAGAATTACAAATGGGTATTGCTAAATTGCAGAGGGGTGGGGGAGAGGGTAGCAAATTAAATCAAAGGACTCACCATGGTTTGTACTGATGGGATGTAATACGAAATTAAACAGAAATGTTTTGTTAACAGGCTGAAGTAAGGGGTTTCCTGAAAAATGTGTTTTATTGACAAAAGAGAAATACGGTCTTGAAGGAAACAGCAGGTCAACAGAGTACTGTGCAAATCTTAGAAATTCTTTATGGTGAAATATTGCACCCCTAATTCTATTTCTATTTGTTAAAATACTGTGCTGGATGGGATGATTTCATTTAACAAAGGGAGTGCCCTAGACGCAATAGTTGTAGTTCCCTTGAACCTAGTGGAGCTGAACCAACTTATAGTAGATAAAGATTTGCCAGTTGAGTTTAAGATCCAAAGTTTTGTATTCCTACGGCAGCACATTATCTTTTTGAAAGATGATTTTAGAGAGAAAGAGGGGGGAAAACACTATGCAATGTGCATGTGCATGCCTCTGTGTGCTGTGAATATTTTGTTATGTAACTTAGTTTTATCTGCCTTTAATATTCTGAATTAGACTTTTCTAATTATAAGGACCTAGAAACTATTACAGTAAAAATAGGTCACTAAATATATTGAGGAACCCTTTTCTCACATAATCCATTATGGGGTTTAATATGGAGTTCACGTTTGCCCACTGACTCTCAGCAAAGAGAATACACTTCAGAATGGAATGAAAATTTCCAGCAGAAGTGGCGGTGCCAGTATAACACTTCAAATACCTAGTGAGGAATATGTGTACCTAAGATATACAATTATAAAGAGTGGCTGCTTCAATGTATTAGATAGTGATCCAATTCATGTATTAAGTAACAGAACTATTGGAGTAGAACTTAGGTGGGTTGTTGCACTCCCCCCAGCTCAATTACTTCTCTAATCTTCGTTGTGCAGTTCTTCCCTTGCATCCTATATGGTCCTTCAGAGACTTCACTGTTCTGCTTTCAGAAACCAGAACAAAGGTGTCATAAGAGATCTTCAGCTAGGAATACTGTAACAGAAACCGTTAACGTGTGAAACTGAGATGAAGATAAGGTGATAACAGCCTTAATCTTACCTTCTATAGTTGTCCTTGCATTGAAGTTGTTACTGGTTGTGCATAATACTTACTAGGCACAATATATACTGAGCAGTCTGTAAGATGAATAATGTATTTATTCCAAAACTGAGCATTTCCTAGCTGCTGGAGGTAAGATTTCCAGAAACTACAAGTGGGTACAATAGAAAAACTATATATTTGGACCATGTAAATGTCAGGTATTAAAAAAACATATTTAGCTACTGATCTTGGAATAATATTATTCAAATAGTTAACACTGATGTAATAGCACATGACTCCATATTATTGAAGTCAGAGAGAAAATACATGCTCAGTTTCATCTGACTACTGATGTTTCCTGTTTTAAACAAAAGGATCTGGGAACCACAATGTTTTTGAGATCGGATCCTGCTATCCAATTGTTGGATTTGATGATCAGGTGGGTCTCTTCCAACCTGATTATTCTATGGTTCTATGATATTTGCAGTAGCATGATAGCTGCTGCTTACGGTAAGTGGAGGGTTAAGAGCAACCTTGAAACTCTGGTTGAAGAAAGACAGACTTTTCTCCATTGCTGGCAGAATGTAAAATATACTTTTTTTCTGTCATTTACTTTTTCTTCAAAGATTTCTTGGAAGACTACAGTTAACTGAATGAAAAGGTACTAACCTCTCCAAAGTAGTTCTTATTTTTTTGTAGATTAAAACCACATTTGTTTAAGATGGCAGTAGACTTTGCAGTAGGTAGTATAGAAAGCCATGCAGATAAAATGGTCCAAATAGGTCCTGGCCTAGTAAGATAAAATGGTCCAAAGGCCCTGGCCTAGTAAGCAGCAAGGCTA
>WAAB01025813.1:2435-62497 GCA_013389865.1 Piaya cayana | reverse complement strand
CTTTCCTTTCCTTCCTTTCCTTCCTTTCCTTCCTTCATTTTTTGCTTTTTCTCTTATCATTTTGCCCTTTCTGTCTTTCTTCCTCTCTCCTCTCCCTGTCCCCCTCCTTCCTCTTCTCCTTGCATTCTTTATGTTTCTCCCTCTATCTCCACTTTCAGAGAAATAGAAATTGCATCAAAAAAAAAATCAGGAATCTGGCACTAATCTACCAGAAGAAAATTCAAGTTATGGTAACTTTCTCTCTCCCTTTTACATCTATATATCATATATTAGCTTTTCATTCCAGGATCAGATACTGTGTGGTTGCCTTACACGTGGTTTGACAAAAGTCATAGTGAAAGGTAGACATATTGAATATAAATGTCAGTTTTTCTGTAATCTGTTTTGTGGTAGATTAAATAATTCAGCATAACACTCTTAAATATCAAATTTGGGAGAAATTCTGATCCCATTTGAGATGTTTTTGATTGACATCATGATTTTATCAAGTGTACACAACATTTTGAGTCATCATTTGATAAAAATAGAAATGAAATTCAGAAGGGAATTGCTTTCAGAATTTTTGTTATCTGAATTTTGTTCATTGAAGTTATATTATAATACTGATTTGCTTTGTATTCAGCTCAACTGTAAGATACATGTGTAAGCAGAACTAGTTCTAACATATAAGGGAAATACGTTTTAACAGAGGATTAGAGGAAACTTCAGTTCTCACAGGAGACAAGAAAATGATAACCTGAGGAAATACTGCAGTTTACTATGGAAGATATATAGTATATCAGTTTATCACTGTAAATCAAGAGAGACTAGAGGGTGTTTTTGTGTAAAAATAACTATTTGTTGTAGTAACTTGAAAAAAAAATTGGGATAACAGTAAAACTATTGATTTATGTTCTGTAGCCTTCACACTACTAAACAGTTTTTTTTTCTTGAAGAAAATATTAATCTTCTTTTTGAAATCATAGAAAAGAAAGGACTGTGCTCTTTTGCTTCACCTTTGCAGGTATACATCTATCCTTAGACTCTCATTTTGCTCAGCCAACAAAATAATAAAGTTTCTCGAGCTCAAGGAGTCCTAAAATATACTTCAGAAACCTTGCATGTAGAAAAGCACATGGAGATGAAGTGCATAGAGATCAAGAGTAGGAGAGTTGACAAGACTCCTAACATATTTTCAGTGACTTCATAAAGATTCTCTCAGAAAGTTTATGTGACCTTTGGCAGTCTTATACTTGCAAGAAGGATATATTGAGCTTGTAAAAGCATCAGAAAATTATGGTAAAACCTTGTGACAGTGGCACTGCCAAAATGTCTTAGAAGTGAAGTAATTTTTGTGACATAAATGACTTTAGTCTCAAGTTTAGTACATGTGGTATAATCAGTTTCCAAGACAGCAGCAAAACATTAGTATTTCAGGAGTGTACCAGTACTCAGTTTCAGAAAAATGGGAGTCCCAGTTTCATTTATACTCTTCCTACCTCTCAAGGATTCAGAGAAATACTTGTAAATGTGAACTGTATAACTGCAAAGACTGACAAACTGCCCCATTCATCATAACTCTTAAACTCTGTGCAGCACAATGAAGATTGTGTCCACAGCAGAGGGGATCCCACATAAATACAGTCTTAATTTATCTTTGCAAGTTTTGCACAGAGCTGAATCAACATTTTCATCTGGCACTTGTTATATGTTAGTTAAAGAGGTAAAAAAATGTAGGACAGTAGGAAGTATATGAACAATTAAGCAAAATAGATATGCGTTTAAAATCAACAGAATGATTACACTCAAATCAAAAGGCTATTAAATTTAGCACACAGTTAAATGCTTTTGCTTAAACAGGGCAGAAAGAAAGCTTCCACCTTGGAGGTAAGAGAAATAAACCCTTGAGACATTTAGATTCCTTAACTAACACATTTAGTGCTGTAGGATATTTAAGAAGTGGCAAGCTCATTTAACTTTCCCTTTGAAACAATAAAATTATAAAACTTACTATTTGTATGGTGAAATTTTTTAAACTAATTTACCTCTGCATTTGTGCAAAATTAACAAGGGGTAACGTGCGACCAGAGATTGTTCCAGTAATTTATTACCCCAATTCTGTTCAAATATAAATAGGGTGTGGACTATGCTGTTTGAGAAAACACAGGAAGAAATAGTTAGATAATCTTTAACAGGCTTACTAGAATACTCCACAACTGTAACTCCGAGGCTGTAAAAATACAAAGTACAGTATTTTAATAATGCAAATAGCTGGATATTCTGACTGATTTTGAGTGCCTGACCTCAGATAACAATTAAAAAAATAACTTTCAAATACCATGATAAAGCAACTATCAGTATCTTAATTAGGGCTCAGGTTAGTTAATATTCACTCACTTGCTGTATTGATTTGTATGCAAGCCGTAAAATAAAATCACTTAATTTAATGCATTAACGTAGCTGTATCGCAATGGGTGGCAAGCAGATTGTGGAGATTAAATAATATGCTTTATGCAGCAAGGCTTAGTTTAATTTGTTTGACAGCTGAGTTTTTGTATTTGTAATTGCAGATATTGCAAGTGGATCTAAACAATATTGTGCTGCTACCCGTTAATATGAGACCCAAAACTGGTGTGCAATTTCAAGGCCTTCAGGCTCTGTAAACCATCACATTGGCTTTTTTTAACTTTGTAAATAGGATTACAGTTGGATATAGTAATTAAGACTGACTACTACAAAACCAAATTATATGCACTTCTTCAAATGGGTTCCTCTGTTTCTTTTGCAAAATTCGTATTATTATGGGTTTGCACTTAATCATAAGCCTACATGATCCAGTCTTAATAACTTTACAACTGATCTTAGCCACTATAGGGAGATTCTTCCTGAGAGAATTATTTATCACTTATTGCAGCTTTGTTAGAAACTAATCCAAGACTATAGGCAAATGATTGCTGAAAGCTGAGCTTCAGTGATTCAGATAAGGAATGTGGTGTGCTAAACAGTGATCAAGTACATCAGCAAGTACTTAACAATTTAATTTCATAGGGAGCTAGTGAGCTACTCCCTAAGTAAGCCCAGATGCAAATTTGCCTACATACATAGAGTACCTGTGCTGAGCATCCCGGAGAAAACAAGGAAGTAGTAAGCTAAAGTGACGATGGGGATACACAACAGGAGATGGATCTGCAGCCTTGCACAGAAAGGTACAGAAGCTCTAGGAAGCAGAAACTACAAACCTGGGTTGATTTTTGTCACCTACTCTTACAAAATTTTCACTTCCTGAAGATCCCTGCTTGAAACTCATCAACGGGGAGTTGAGGAAGGCAGGCAGAGACATATTTATTCCTCTTGTCATTTTAACAGGACAAACATTGTTTTCTTTAATGAAAAGAGCAGCTGCAAGGAATACTACTACTTAGTGTCTCATTCAGTGGTTAGATAGTATGTATCTTGAGCTGTTTCCATTAGTTATAGCTCCCAACAAAGACTGCAGACAATCTCTCCTGTCTTCTCACAGGTCACTGAGAGGCATCTGAGGCCTTACTGTCTTTTCAGTTCATTAGGCATAAAAAGGTATTAGGAACACCTCTCCACATCAGCATAGCACTAGTGATAGGAACAGTCAACTCTAGATGTTTGTCACCTGAGACCAGGCATACACCTACTGAGAAGAATTTGTGATTTTGTTCTTGTTGTGTTTGATCAGTAGACATCATGTATTCACTGTGAATACTGCAAATACTGTAGCACAAAGAAGTACTGAACATAAACTGGGAAGATTCTTTAATCGCAATGCAAAGAAACTAAAAGAGAATCAATAGTTAAGAGTTTGCTGAAGCTTAGGAAAAAAGTTAAATTCCTTCCTCTACATCTAGAAATGTAGAATTCCAGATCCAGATCTTTAGGTGCTTTCTACAGCCATTCAAGAATAAATTTCCCTCTGGGAGTAAAATCATTTTGTTATAAAGGAAGTATAGCTGGCTTACTTAAAACATGTACTGTTTTTCTGTGACTTAAAGGCATATGAGGTGACCACATGCAAGGATTAAAGACTTCTACAGTAAGTTATGAAATTTCAATTCAATTAAGGGCAGCTAAAGTTGAGAACATGAGAATACTTCAATAAATTCAACAGATGTTTGAAGATTAATATGATGACAGGACTGTCCAAAGTACTTTAATTCCATTCAGGCTGTTGTGAGAAAAAAACACAAAAGAAGCGGTCAGTGATTATAGAAAAGTGTCTTTAATTATCAAATACAACAAAATACATAAGAATAATGGAAAAAAAACAGCTTATGGATTTTTACATCTCTCTATCAGCTCTTTAGCCTTCAAATGATTTAAGTGGTAGCGTCCCACCAAAGCTAAGAGGTATTGAAGACAGTTTGTTCTCCTTAGCCTCCTCTGACACAGATGAAGAACCTCTTCAAGTATTATTTTATTGCCATGTTCAAAAGAGTCTGTGTGACTCGATAAATAGACAGCTGCAGTTGGTTGAATTTACAACAGAAGTGACTGCAGCAAAACTGTGGAATTATACTGGAAAACAATAGATCCTGTATGTGTCTGTGCTAAATCACAACACATGTACTTTGGCTTAATTGGTCCTTCTCTCTTGCTGCTGGATTTGTACAGATTGCTACGGTTGAATGAGCTGCAAACAACCCTCTGAGGGCAAAGCTTTCATTTTTGTTTAGAATTTTCCACTCAAGTTAAGAATAAGCCTCAAGACAGAGGCTAAGTACAAAGAAACAGAAGGGGGAAATAACTGATGAGATAATTTTTGGATTTGCTTTTATTTTAATTCAACATTTTTTTAAATTTTTTTTTCTTGAAAGTGAAGTACAATATCCTAGCTTATTCCCCAGTTGCAAGATACAACATTTTAAGGTCTTCTTCTCTATGTCTTTGGACATAACTGTGGCATTTGCTTCCTTACCTTCCTGAAGCCAAGACCAGAACCCAAGAGTATTCTTACAAAGTGAAAGCATCCATCTCATTTTTAGAACCTTTCTTACCTGCAGCCTGCAGATAACGTGCTGCGACAGACACCATCCTTTGGGTGTGCCCGGCAGGATCACTCTGACTCTTGAGCTTGTGGAAGGCCTACTGTTGCCCGCGCTAAATTTAGTATAGTCTTTAAGATATTGGAAGTCTGTGCCGTGACTGGAGTTTCACAAGCGTTGAAGGGGACTGTGGTCAGATATCTTCAGCACATGCTGCCAGTATATACACAAAGCGATCAGAAGTAGATCATTAGTAGAGAAAAATAGATCATACGCAGATTTTATACCAAGGAAAAAAAGAAGGGGGAGGGGAAGATGTTATTTCTGGATCGACATGACACAATGTCCTTGAACTCACCTGGGTTTTGAGTCCATATACTTCCATCTACAATTTATTATACGTTAAACTCATCTGCAGGACAAATTATTTTTCTGTAACTTACATGAAACAAAGGTTAACCTGTGCAGCACATTGACAAAAACAATCAATCTTTTTGTTTTCTTCACTGGGAAACAAGAAAAAACTTGCTTGAATATTTATCTCCTAAAAATCATGATTTCTACAGCTTCTGATTCAAAGTTAGGTATCTAGTCTAAGAAAGACATCTAAATTATTTTAATATAATATAGCTTGCTGTGCTACTGATCACTTTAGAATAATACCTTTGATCTTTTTATTCTGTTTCACACTAAACTTCTTCCTGCTCCTATCCCTGGTTAACATCTTTGCCTGTATGCTGATTTTATCCTTGATGTGCTTAGTCTTTTCATCATACTAACATCAAATTACTCTGCCATGGTGACATATTAATGCAACTATTAAATCTTTCTTGGAAAATAGTGTTTCTTAAAGCTCTTGCAATAGAATCATCTTTTCATAAATAAAAAGAAAAGAAAATTTCCAGAAGTCTTTCAACTCTTCAGGACTTTGAAATGAAGTTTAAAATAATTGTAAGGTGGGCAAAGGTGGGCATAGACAGATCTTGTAATATATTTTTCTTCTGTTTCACCAAATTTACAGAAAGCGATACAGAGGCACCACAGCTTCCATTCAGCTTCATGAGAATAGCAGTTCTGGATGGTAAAGTAACCAGGAGCTAGAGATTTTATAGTGTGAG
Source organism: Piaya cayana (assembly GCA_013389865.1). Classification (NCBI taxonomy): domain Eukaryota; kingdom Metazoa; phylum Chordata; class Aves; order Cuculiformes; family Coccyzidae; genus Piaya; species Piaya cayana. The sequence goes on along the minus strand of WAAB01025813.1, from coordinate 56,388 downwards.
AACAAAAGGACTGAAGCCACTCTGAAGAGTTCAGAATTGATGTGAACCATTCTTGTAGGCCAGTGCTTCCCAAACAGCTGTCATGGGATAGTAACGCTCCAAGAGAATGATGAATATGAAAACCTTCATGCTCCACCTCTTTGTCCTTAGCAGCCAACCCTTGCATCATGACTTTGGGCTGTGGATGAGCAGGATGAGCCTGTTGTGGTCACAGTAATAGACAGGGCTAGAAATACTGGTGGTTGTGTCTTTTTCTTGCTTGCTCCCTTGTTCTCTTGCTAAAAAAATGCTTTAAAACTTCTGGATATACATATCCATTAGCACTTACTTCACTTTTATGTTGTTTTGGCTGAGAGAGAGTTCATTTTCTACATAGCAGCTAGTAGGGTGCTGTGTTTCAGATTTGTGCTGAAAATAGTGTTGATAATACAGGGATTTTTCAGTTACTGCTGAGCAGTGCTTATGCACAGTAAAGGCCTTTTCTGTTTCTCATGCAATCCCAGTGGCAAGTAGGCTGGGGCTGCACAAGAAGCTAGGAGGGGATACAGCTGGGACAGGTGACCCTAACTGACCAAAGGGATATCCCATACCATGTGACATCACGTTTAGCATATTAAGCTGGGGGGAAAAGAAGGAAGGGGAACATTCAGAGTTGTGATGTTTTATTTCCCCAAGTAACTCTACGTGTGATGAAGCCCTGCTTTCCTGTCTGAACACCTGGGTGCCAATGGGAAGCAGTGAATGAATTCCTTATTTTGTTTTTCTTGCCTGGGTGACTTATGCTTTACCTACTAAACTGTCTTCACTTCAACTCATGAGTTTTCTCACTTTCACTCCTCGAGTTCGCTCTCCCATCAAACCCTGAGAGAGTGAGCGAGTGGCTGTGTTGTGCTCAGTTGCCAGCTGGGGTTAAACCATGACAACTTTTCAAAAAGAACTAAACTTTCAATTGAAGCCTAAATCAAACTTTACTGGTTCTGAAGTTGTCTAAATTGATCCCTTTATAGTACAGGGCTTTGATGCCATTTTAAATAACTTCATAGAAAAGTGAATTTGAAAAAACCTAATGTGCTCAAGGTAATTTAATGTACCTAAGGCATTAACTGTGCTATGTAAGGATACTCAGAGAGTTTTAACAGAGGGCTTGCTGCTTTTTAAAATTTGTGTTGTAATATTAGGAAGCTGTGGTTTCAGATCATATTTCATCAAATTATGTTGCTTCATATTATGTAAGCTCTATTAACAAATGAATATTCACTGGTTTGGCTATATGCCTCTCAATACTGGAATATTACTTAACCACATAAACAATGCCATAATCTGCATATATGAAAAAATACTGAATTTGATATCATTAGAAGCCTGGATGTAGACCTTATTAAAACCTATGAGAGGAATTTCCAGATTCCACTGAATTATGAAAAAGAAATTACAGTATGCGGATGGTTATCCTGTTAGAACACCAAAACCATACAATATCCCAGGTGAAGATAACTTTTTTTAGCATTGAATAGTAACTTTGGAAAAAAAAAACCAGCTCAAAGCACTTATAGGGCAGGAGAAGGGGAAGAAGAAAACTGGGTTCAAGGTCTCCATCTCATACATGTTCCTTTTCCATTCTGACAAGTAAAGGGAGTTCTGGGAAGGAAAAGTGTGAGTTTTACCAGTCCTTGAACTCCTGCAATAAGCAATGGAGATGGAGAAAGACTTTCTATTTGGCAGAAAGTGTGTAAATTGGGCTACATGCACATTTTTAATATGAGCTACCGAAAGACAAAATACTTGAAGATATTAAAGTTGTCGACCATCTCCAAAGGAAGGTTTCCCTTGGTCACAAAACACTCTGCTAAAATGAACCAATTCTTTAAACAGAGAAGGTTCCATTTTGGGGGATGAGAAAGATTTAAAAAATAAAAAGAACTGTCTTCCCTATCCACCCCATCTTTGAAAGAATAGATGCTTTGCTGTGGTTTTACTCTCAGTCCAGCAATTTTCAGTGGCTGCTCAAGTAGCAACAAACTATGCCATAGCCATAGAAGGAAAATTCCCTTCTTTCTATCAGTTCTGAAACTTACCTACTCCTCTTTGAGTTCTAACAGGTTCCATTCATACCTGAAGATTCTTTTCCAGGTCTCATTATCATTACTCACTGCCTGCTAGCTGTCTAACACAAGTACTAAACAAAATCTAACAGTCAAATCCTTTGTTAAAGGAGGCAGGGGAGTTGATGCTGAGTAGCTATTTCTCTCCAGGCTCTGGCAATTTAGGCTGCTTAAATGTGACATGAGGAGGAGGAGTTCAAGTGTTGTGGATGTGTAGGAAGATGCTCAATTAGAACCAGAGTATTTGTTCTGTAACATTCTCTCCTGCTATATTTAAACACAGCATTACTCCCCTGATCATCATAAAAAATAAACAACAATTAGAGGACCAGCTTAGATAATTGTTAGTGTTTTACTGCTTATAACATAACTTTATATTAACATCACTTAGTGTACCACTGTTCATCAGGAGCTCTGAAAGTCAAGTCACATAAAAATATAAAACAGTAAAGATCTAATGTTATACCCTTCTTATATTCAGGAGGCCTAAATCTTTTTAAAAATAGGAGTTTTACTAGAGAAAATTATTTTAAATGCAGGGATTTTGGCTTAAAAATATGGAAAAAAACTTATTTAGGCTAATGATATCTGAATAAAAAAATCTCAGTCTGAGAAATGAATTACAAAGAAAAATTAATTACAAAGACAAAAACATAATAGGTTCATCGTATAGAACACTTTCAAAAGAGGATTTTCAACTTCTTACATGAAGTTGTCTTATATGGCAAAAGAGGAGCTGTTTTGCAAAATTCTGAAGTGCAGCATTTTTATCTTTTACCAACAAAACTTTTGTCAAAATATAGAGCCTGGCCTTTATTCTAAGAGATTTGAAATTAATTACTAAAATAACTATAGCAACCTACTAAGGGAAAATACATTACAGCACTGTATTTATCAACTTTTGGTATTTGAGCTTTTTAGCAATAAAAATCTTCCTTGAGACAGTAATGTTAACTGACAGTACACTATAAAGTCAAATTATTTTAAGAATCTTCCGCACTGAAACTCATGCATTATTACTTCATCATGGTGAGTGGTTTGCAGTGTAGGGCAGGAAGTTTGCAACAGTATTTTATTCTTTGGTAGCACGGGATATTAATTCAGGAGTTGTAGGCAAGTACATTGATCTTTGCTGCCATCCAGAAATGAAATGTCATGTAGAGCAACTTCGTCATTGCTACTCCAACATACTGCCTGTGGTGCTGCCTTTTAGATTTTAAAACAGAAATGCTTGGTGATCTCTGCAAGAATTTGGATTGCTATAGATCTCATAAATCCATTGTTGTGATGAATTTTCTGTATTCTATTGCTTGATGACAATCTGTAAATAACTCCACATAAGAGGCATGTGGTAGAAATCCTTTTTCTGTAGCCTGACACAGAGGAACTTCCACTCATGTGCTGTAACAATCAGCAGTTTAGCCATCAAACCTTCCAAAGATGCAAAGTTTAGAAAACTGCTCTCTGCTTCCATTTGTTCAGGAATATCTGAGTATCTGCCTCTCTCCTACACGTGTGCTCAAAGACTTTTAAACCTTTCCACCCACTGAAACCAGAACTTCAAAGATATTAAATTCCAACAAATTATTTGAAACAGTGGGGTTTTTATTAATTTGTCCACTGATGAAAATATTGCAGTTTGAACTCAATTCATATGAAACGTAAGGAAAAGCTCAGGAAAGGTTAGTCAAGGCACATATTTAAAGAACATGACAAACACACTAGTCAAACATGATGGTATATTTACGCAGCAGAAGAGGATATTGCTATATTATTTTCCAGAACTCCACCTCGGAGGAAATTTAATAATTGAATTGATGATTTGGTGATAACATTTTCAATAATTTCAATAATTATTAATATATTTCTGAAGTTCTTCATAGCATGTGGCCTGATAAAATACTTCAGATAAGATGAATAAAGGGCCCTAAAAGCATGATCAGACTAATAGCTGGCAAATGTAATCATAAATCTTATTCATCAAGGTGCAATAATTAAAGCAGAGCAAGGGAAGAAAGAACTAGTGAATACTTGTGACTACATGGAGTTAGGCATTAGCTTTCTAAGCACACTTCAAAGACGCTGATACAGTCAGAGTCACAAGAGAAACAAAATAGAAACAGTGCACTAGGGAGAGCAGTGTGTCTTTCAGCTAGGCCGTATAAACAAAGAGTAGTTATTCCCTTCCATTATTTCAATGCAGGGTATAAAAATAATACATTACAACTAACTACACACACATACTAGTTCAGAAAATATGAATACTGTATAAGGCAGAGGAAATCCCAGTCAGCTCACTGCCATTTCACATGCCAAGGAGGCCAAACTTGTTCAGTGTTCCATTTTATGCAAATTACATGCGAAGTCATATTAGAGAGGTAATAAGCCAAAATTATTCATATGCTTAAACAGTACTTACGGATTGAGTACTTCTGTAGTTTTCTATATGAACTGTCTTTATATGTTCCTTATAGAAATGTTGTACAATATCATGAAGAACTGAAAATCAGAAATGTTCTTACAGAAATCATTTAAGTAAATTATAGGTTTTCATAGATAATCTTTCCTTCTCCTTCTCCTTTTCCTTCTCCTTCTCCTTCTCCTCCCCTTCCCTCCCTTCTCTCCTTCCTTCTCTCCTTCTCACCCCTTCCTTCTCTCCTTCTCTCCTTCTCTCCTTCTCTTTTTTCACTCTCTTTCTTCCCCTTCCCCTTCCTCTTTTCCTCTTCCTCTCTTTCTCTTTCTCTTTCTCTTGTTAATTGAACAATCTAATTGTTCTCCTGATGCCAAAGTATCTAAAAAGTAATTTATTAGTTCAGCAGCAAGGTGAGTTCTGTTGAATTACATGAGATTCATCCCTTAAAGGACTAGGGGATTCTGCATAATTCTCTGCACTGTTCTCTAGTGTGCCTGAGCCAGATGATATGCTAGGCTGGACAACAGCAGCGCAGCTGAGCTGCAGTTTCTTTTGAAGAAGCACATCCAGAAATTATTACACAATGCAGGACAAAGCATTTCCAGGCACCAAGCTAGCTAATAAGTATGCTGAAAAGGCAATCATTCTGGCAGAGTGTGGCCATCTAGTAGTGTAGCTCTGCAAAGCAGCTTGAATTAGAATTAGGTAGCTGGGAGGTTCGCTTTTGTCTGTTTGCATATCTGAATTTGATGAGCCTGCAAGCTTCTTACAGGGAGGAAAGAAACGAAACAAACCTCTGTGTCTTGCTTTCAAAGAAAAGTGTGAAAGCAAAATATTATTCTTACTTAGTGTTGCATCAGCTGCAATACAATAATAGATAGTTATATCTGTTCTCTAGTACTCTATTGCCTAGTTTAAAAGACAATCTCTTAAATTTTCATGTGTTTCCTGGTTAGTTTTTATGCAACACAAAAGTGTTTAGAATAATCCTCCTAATGATTGCAAGTACAAGCATAAATCCCATTTCTACGAAGCAAGATAGGTATGTACTTAAGCTCTTGCTCAAGGGTCTTAAGTGCTCTAATGAACAGACATCCACTTCACACACTTACAGTTGAGCATATTATAAACCTTCTGGGGTTAGATTCATCTCACCTTTTGTAATAAAAGTCAGGTTCCAAAGCTAGTTCCAAAGTTACTCCTAAAGCCACCTTAAACTAGCTGTTTGACTTTTTAGTTAATTTCTCTCTGGGATATAACTGTACAGTACACCATTGTATGAATAAAAGCTTCTGAAAGATGTAGAAAACCAGAAGATGCTTGGATACCATACGTACTGTAACAAACATAGATTTCTCTCTTACATGTCATAATTTGTTGTCTAAGGAGCAGAAAATATTTTTATTTCATTCCATCATAAATTATGCACATGAGATTGTTAAGATGCAGTTAAATATGTATAGCACTCCTCTGAACATTTGCTTTTTAGTTCTCAAGTGTTTTTTTCCCCCAGGCATGCCTAATTAGAAGCATCAATATGTTCCTATCTGCTTGGAAAGCCATTTTTCTGACAAAACAATGTCAGCTTTGGACAGCAGCTGAGCTTCTGCTGGTGACAGTCTTCTTGCATTTTTGCCCCGTTTCTATGATCTGATTCTTTACCGAAGTTTCTTAAACAAGGAAAAGAAATGACTGTGTGCAGATATTAAAAAATCTGTCCTTTCCAAAACAAACAGTAGTTGTTCTTGAATAAATATCAATTAAAAATGCAGTGATTCTATGTAAGTTCTAAGAGCTGCTTCCTCATACTGTACAATGAACACGATAACCAACACTGTTATGTGAAAGACAGGTATCTCTTTCATAAACACAGACTTGGAGCATTTCTGAGCTGTGGCAGAGCTGATGCAGGAGGCAGATGTCCTGCTACTCAGGAAAGGATGTCCAGCCTGTATGGATGTCTGTTTTATTTTAAACAAAAAATTGCTTTATGAAATAGAAATTCCACGAGAGGATTGACTAGTGTTGAAACAGTTTAGCTATTTCTTTCTTAGCTAGGTGTCTAAATTCTCCTTCTTTTCATTATAAATGCCAATGAAGGTGACCTTATGAGAAAAATTCTTATAAAATTATATAAAGAAACAAATAACACAGGAAAAATAAATTAGCTTTTCTCACTTCTAAGAATGCAAGATACAAACTTTAACACAACTGAAAGATAGCTATGTAAAATAGATGAAATAATAAATACCTTGATATAAAAAATGCATATAAAATTTATTTATGTATGGGAATAATTTATGGGTAATAAATATTATTTTGGAAAATGCAGCAGTTGAGAAAATTATGGAGGCTTTTCACTGTGAAGTTTAGTAAGTTTATTTCCAGAAGTTTAATGCTTTACAGGAAATATAGACTTTATGTCAGGTAGAAATGTCTGTCAGAGAGGGCTGTTGTGCCACCTTTAACTCTAACGTAGAGTAAAATCTTTGTTTCTACAGCATCTTATATTGAAATTTGGTAGACAGGGTTCTGCCTTGGATAGGATGCAATTTTGATATAAAAATCCCAGTTACTGTGCTCATGCATGTATGTAGTCACAACATGTGATGAAAATATATCATCAAGCATTCACAGGTAACTGTGTTTTAAGTAAAATAAAATCAAAACAAAAAATTATAAGTAAAAGGGTTATTCTCCACATCTATATCTATCTCTAACTTCATTTTGCTATATTTTGATCGAGTTTTTGTGGTTTGCTTTTTTTTTGGTTAGTTTTAATGTTGCTTCTGAAATTTTTATCACATTAGTAAATCAAGATGGGAAAAAATCACCCTAAGGTATGTGGGGTTTTGCATAAATATCTGGAGAACTTTTGCATAACCACAGGCTTTTCCATTGTTTGTTACAGAAAGGGTTAATTTTAATTAGCTTAGGCACTTCAAAGATGAAAAGCTCTTCTAACAAAACAGAAAAAGTCTGTTCACTATATTATCATCTATGCAGGTGTTTTTATACTAAGGTGCACATTTTCAAAGCACTGCAAGGGAGGTAAGTGCTAAAATCTGTTCATGTATAACAGGATTTGTGCTAATACCGCCTCTGCACTACTTTGAAACTATACCCCTTTCTGGTTTTAAAAGTTTGTAGCTACTGAAGGGACTCTGATTTGGAAGAAGCTGACATTTGCAGAATAAAAAACTCACTAAGAAAATAAAACTACAATCAAATTAAATGTACGCTGCAATTATCACCACTATAACAGTAATACATTTCTAACTTAAGGAAGGATCTTTTACCTAAAGATCAGAGCAGCTTAGAAAGCTTTTCCTGTTTTATAACCTCCTTTGCACATGTATCTAATTAGACTGATGAAATTTGTTCTAGGAAGTGATACAGATTCTCAGTCTATGGGGAGCAAGGTAATAGCATTTAATTTGATAAAGCTACATGGATTTAAGATAATTTCAGATTTGGTCCAAAGCTTTAACAGTATCTACTTTCATGACTGTTGAGAAGAAGAAAAATAGCTGATTTTTAGCACACGCTATGTAACAGAACAAGTCCCTCCAAAGATTTTTCTAGTTTCCATTTTTGTTGTTGTTCTATATACCTAACAGTTTAAGGCTATAAAACAATAAGATTATAGAAAAGAAGCCATGTAAGTGCATATATTTGAATGATTATCCTATCTTTAAAAATATGATTTTGTGTAAGTCAGTCTCATTCGATTTTATCAATAATGGGCTCTTCATTCTGTCTGATTTGGGGTACCAAAGTTACCAGTGTCTTAGGAAAGGAGGCTGTGTCTCCTTTTATGTGGCTATCGCTATGTAGAACTGGGATTTTGGTCAGCAGCTCAGCCAGGAACCTGGGTGGAAGAATCTCACCACACTTAAAGCAGAAGTTCAAGTTTTGATTTTTTTGTTCAGAAAAGCCAAGGCTTGTGCTAAGGTCAATTAGATGAGCAAGCAGTTTCTTGAATACTGCTCTTGAATGTGAGGCAGACTTCATAGGAGAGAAAGTCTTACATTTATAACAGTCTAAAAGCAAAGATAAGAATTAAATGGTTCAGGGAGCGGCACTGAACAATGCCTTCACTATCACCCCATATCTTAGTCCTTTGGTAAAACTACTACTGACCATTCAAAGACACGTGGATAAAGAACTTAACATAATAAAAATACAACTGAATCCCATGCAGAAGTATCACCAGGAAAGTCACATTAAGCAGTTGGCTGGAACAAAATGCTAATAGAATATTATTTTTACAGATTGTAGTATGTATGCAACAGAACATTTAAAGGATTTTGAAATAAAACATACTTACAAAATCAAAAGATTTTTATTGTAAGAAACAGAAATTTATCACATAGAATGCATCACTACAACTTATAGTATCCAAAACACATCACTTATTTATGTTGAGCAATGACTACCAGTTACCTGGGGGAAATATTAAAGGGTTTCTTCTAAAAAAATCTGAGAGGAAACAGTACACATTTAAAAATCTTTGCTGTTGTTAAGTTAATAAAGCTTTTATGCTCAGACCAGTAATAAAGACTGTCAAGTCTGCATTTCCCTTCAGGGCAAAATCTCTACAAGTTTTTATACTCTTTTTACTTCTGTACATAATCTTCTCATGTTTCTCCTTTTATTCTGGAATATGGAGAGCATTTTTTACCCTCATTTCCCCAGTGAAATATCTTTTCCTTTTTTTTTTCCCCTCTTCTCAAAGTAATATACATCTCTCAAGTTCTTCCAATTACACAGAACCTGTGGGTTGCATACATATCTGGTGCACAAAGTTACGTTATGGGCAAGGATCTATGATGCTGTGCTAGATGAGTGCATTTCATAGCAGGATATCAAGCACTTCTGCTTGTTACTTCCAGTTGGAAAGTGAATAAGTGACATATTATGCTACAGACGTGGGTAGGGTGTCTTACATTGCTGGAGGGCATATAGAAAAAAACACTTAAGTGACATAAGGTCCTTGCATAACACTACATTCGCAAAAATCTGCCAATGCAATAGATGGAGAATGACTACCAAATTATAAAATCTTTATTTTTCCTTCTACATTTGATATAAATAACAGCCATGACATACAAAGTCAGGTGGCAGCAGGAGCATTAGAGACAGAGAGAGGGAGAGAAGACATTAAATTCTACCTCATTCCCTCTGCTCGTGGAAATTCAGTCTGCTAAGTTCTGCAAGGTAAAATTCAAATGGAAGTAGAGAACATGCATGACAATGAGCAAGTGTTACCCAGAGCACTTCGGTTCAAAGTTTTTAACACAGACATGTGTTAAGGCACAAGTAGACAAGGTCCTGAGGGACATGGTTTAGTGTTTGATAGGAATAGTTGGACTCGATGATCCGATGGGTCTCTTCCAACCTGGTGATTCTATCGTTCTATGATTCTATGTATGCCTTTCCAAAGAGACACATCCTAGTTCAACCACAAAACATTGGCTTTCATGGTATAACTTCAGTTGCCTGTATGTATGTGGCACTCTGTGACCATGCTACATAATATGAGGTGATATAAAGGCTGTTCAGGGCTCCAAATCTCCATGGAACAAATAAGAAAAAAACACACCAAAACCACTGTAGACAAAACTATGTCCACAGCATCCACGTTAACTACTACATTACTTTCCCTTTTCTTTGAAAGTGGTGAATTTACAAAATTACCATTTCAGATGTAACAAACACCTGTTCATTTCTGTTTTGATATTAAACTGCAGAAAATATTGCTGACACAAACTTAAATCTTCTATATTATCAGCAGTTTGCCTTGTTATGCACATAATATCTAAGGCTAATTTCAAAGCTGATTTATTAAAAGTTTTCCTACTTCCAATAAATGGAACTTTCACAATAAACCTCTCAGATATCAGCAAGATTCTAAATGCACTATATTTACTGTTATCACAAACTGACATACTTTAATCTGGATGAGGGAACAGATTGTTTATCCTTATTTTGCAAGCACATTCTGGTTTAAAATTATTTATTAATTTGCTTTAAAATTATTCTTTTGTTCACTAGCTGAGAATGTTATAGTCTGTTTCTAAATTAAAACTATCTTTATTTTTCTAGAATGAAGAAAATATTTTTTTCTCTATTGAAGTTTTACCTGAAAAATAACTGCCTTTCCCTCAAAGGAAGGGATTCATAGAATCAGTAAATACTTCCTCTATGATTCTGAAAAGCATTTGCAATACATCTTCTGTCTTTGCTAAGTAAAAAATTGTGAATATATAAAGCCCAATATACTATCAGTAACATATTTCCTCTTACCAAGATGAAAATATCCAAAGCATATCCAGATACAGGTTTGAAAGCACTGATACTGACATAAAGAGACTAGCCTGATGTCCAGTTTTCAGATGTAGTATACTACCAGGTCATCCCCTGTGGCAGACGACAATCATACATTGCTAAATTTTTCATCCACTTTAGATGCTAAACATCTCTTACTTTTATTTGTCATATCTCACACGAAGTTGACAAGTTACACTGATTTCATTCATTTTTCCTAATTAAAAAGCAAAAATAATGTTTAATCAACAGTAGAAACCAAATAATTGTAACTGAGAGCTCCTGGTTTGACCAAATTTCACAATTTTTTCTTGTAATACTGTACTGAGCTCAAGAACAGGAGTGGGAATTGAAATGTGTTCAAAGAAACTTTCTGCAGACCTTGGCAAAAATCAGGCCACTTTCACAGCTCCTTTAACTTATTCCTTGCTTCCTAGGACCCTTTATACTCATACTTAGCAGAGGATGACAGTCATATCAACAGCTGCACTCTTCCGTGTCAATTGCGCTTCCATTTGGCCAACAAATGATCCTTTCTGACCAAAGTCTAAAGTATTAATTATACTCCAAGGGTCTACCTGTTTTTATGACATTCAGAAGTGTACATTCCTTGGGCTTAATAGCACAGACTATTTTCTTGTTGTCATGGGAAAGAAAATTAAGATCACAAACTTCTATACATGTAGATGAATGAGAAAATAGGGCAGATTCCTCTCTTGTGATGAATTTTGATTTTTCTTAACTTTTGAACAAACACTGACATTGAACAAAGTTATTTCTGTTACAGACTGGTAGTTTTCATTTATATGTGCCAAAAAAGGAAATGTGCAAGAGGTTCACTGTCAATTTAAATGCATTCTGCAAAGCATATATGGATAAAGAGGAAAACTTCCAAAAAGAAACTATCAAAAGTCAGAAAGGTACTTGACTTCTTGGATATTGATGAATATTCAAATCCACTAGCTGTATGTGACATAATATACTTCTAGGTCCATGTCAAAGGAAATAGAGTGCCCTGTAGCGGGAACGTTTAATTATCTCCATGATAGACAGTGATGATTATACCCTGACCTTGTGTACCTTTTACACTTTTCAAAATAGAAAGAACTTTAAGGTGAGACCAGTAAGTCACATAGATATGAATCTTTTAATCCTGGTTTTGGAGTCCAGTAATTCGTTCACTGGAGACACAATATAGACCTGATGTCATTCAGCAACACTTATGTGGGATTTTTTTGAGGGGGTTGGGAGGGATTCTGCTCATTTGGTTTGTTGTTTTTGATTGGTTAGTTTGGGATTTCTTAGTCTTTGTTGGGTTTTTTTTCTGAGACTTCAGAAACGTAATGGTGGCCCACTCTTCAGATAGTTTTGAGCATGGAGCAGAAACTACACTTCTGCTTATGGGTTGAAGACTTATAACTTCCCCTCATTAAATACAGTAAGTGGATCTGGATGAACCTGCTGCATTAATGTTCAAGTACATTTTCCAATGTCAAACACATATGTTATTTCTCAGACTTTGGTACTCTGGAAGGCTGTTTCTAAAGGTCCACTTGACGCCTCAGGAAGGCAAATTGTCTGAAGTATTAAGTTAATTTTTTTAAAACTGATGATAAAATATGAGGAATATCCTTGACATCTACTCCTTGTGTGAGATTTCTATAATGTTTCAGAAGTGCTTAAAAGACCCAAGAACAAGATCATAGTTTGGACTTCATGATAACACAGACTTCTAAGTAACTGTTAAGAATAATGATCACAGTTTTTATAGAACCATCTTTTATGCTGAGTAACTAAGCATGCTCACTTTAATTAAGGAACAGTATGTGAAGTGGAGAGAAAAGTGAAATCTAAAATCTGTTCTGACCTGAAAATAAAAATTTGTATTTGGAAGAATGGTATAAAAAATCATAACTGACTTTCTGTACCTTATTCCTTCTCAAGGAAGAAACAGTAGCCTTGTAGATATAACATTACAGTAGGAAAAAAAGAGATTCAAGTTCCTATCACAATGACTATTATTTGTATAAAACTCCAACAGGAAAGGCTAGAAGAAACTTGTTCCATCATGTTTCAGTTTTCTAGACTGCGCGATTAAGAAATGGACTGTCTAGAAATGGTGAATGTCAGAGGACCTAACGAGAAATTCTCTCCTGGATCTAAAACCACTTTGTTTAAATGTACAGTCTCAGTGATTTTTTTTTTATATTCTCTCTGTACAACTGCTATCTATGTTTTAAAAAGACCTTTTATTTTTGACTAATTGATATATTCCAATATAATCTTCCAGTGAAGAGTAGCTCCCTATATTCGGTCAAGCCAAACTTTAAGTATATCTGTTACAGGTTTCGCTCTTCCATATGGATGCTTTCTCTCTCTCCCTTTTTTTTCTTCTTGTTGTTGAAATTCAGTTGCATTTGGGTTAGTTTCAGGTCTGTTTGTATTGGGTTTAGAACTTTTTTTTTTCCTTTTAAAATATGTTCTGGAAATCCCAGAAAAGACATGTTGAAACCAAGTCTATGAATCTGAAAAACAGGTTAGAATTTGTCAAGAGTCCTCACAACTTTTCAAAGAAAATATTCACTGCACACTTTAGTAATTTCTTTCAGTAAACTCCCTAGGCAACTAAGCTTTTAATCTTGATTTTTAGATATACTATCCTGCAAGGATTATTACTTTGTAGTATTAAGTATTTCCATCATGCAATACGGCAATAGTCAATACAAAGACAGTGACTGAGTCTGGAACAATAGTATGCTAAAGTTGCTTGCTGCAAAATTAGATGATGCTCTGCTAAATTGACTATAAGGTAAAATATAAAATAGTATAAAATAAATAGATAAATATATAATTGATCTTTTTTTCAGGTACTGGACTGAAAGATGAATATTTTAATACAACAGTTTGGAGAAAAAGGAGAAATAATATCAGTACACATAATGTGTTTCTGCACATATATATGTGCTTGCATACATTAACAAACGTGTGCATACATTCAGACACATGCTCTGGTTGAAATGGTAAGCAGCTATGTTGCTTTTCCTTGAGAGAAAATGAGATAGGACAGTAAAATATTAGGATTCTCCTTCCCCCCTCATACTTGTAAAAATATCGACACTATATTTTCACATGAATGTGCAAAGATGTGTACATATTTCTTCTGTTTTCATACACATGTCCACAGATATGCATGTATAGATTGAAAATTCTGCAAGTAAAAGGAATACTCATGTCTATCTACATCTATATACATACAGAATATGTCTCAAAACAAAGATGCAGGTAGTAAAAGGTATCAGTCCTGACAATCCCAGTAGGTTTTTTCTCAGAAAAAAAGTAGTAGTTTTCTTTCCTGATACCCAACATTAAAAAAAAAAGACGTGATTGAGGACTCCCAGCCAGGCTTGCTTCAGGGTTATCAGTGCAGCAAAGCTTGACCATGCTATGTAGGAAATATGTTTTAAATCAGAGCTGGCTTATAGCGTGGCACAAGCTATGTATCAACTGAAGTTCTTGTAAGCAGAGAAAAAAGGAAATGAAGGAAAGAAGCAATCAGAATAAACTAAAACATTAAGGAGAAAATAATTTTATTTTTGAGTGTCATTCATTGTATTTTCTCTGCTTGTATGTAGTTTCATTTTACATTGTGCTTTAATTATATCTGCCTTCTTGACATTTTCGTTTATCTTCCCAAAGAGCCAATCGCCCTCCTGCAGCTGCTATAGGCTTGTGGTGAAGGAGCTGAGCACCAGTTATTTCTTGTCTGAAAGTCAAGGCTATGTGAGAATCATCAGGAAGCTCATTATACTCAGTGTTGCTGGCAGGTTTCTCCAGCGCAAAACACTACCACAAGTCACTTTCCTGACTAGTCACCCTCAGATACAGTGAAGGAAGATGTAATATCCCTGTAATCTTTATTTAGTGCCGGTTAGAGTTGTTATTTGTGCTGGTTCTTTGTTCAGGTCTAGCTGTCGACAATAAATAAATTACTCCCTAGCTAGTAAATTGCAGCACTCTTCTGAGGTTTTTGGAGGAGGAAAATAAAGTGATAAATTGGTAGCCCTAAGAGGTTTATTCATAGCCTCTACATTTCATTCAAGGTTTTTTTTTCCTTTTTCCATTTAATCTGTTTTTCTTTCTTTTTTTAAAAAAAAATCTTTACTTAGAGATTTCTTTACATCTTTTGTGAAGCTCTTATACAGAAGGAAATCTTAACAACATTATCCTTTCAAGTATTATTATCAGCCTTTGAAACAATGTGAAAGGGAGTAGTATAAGAAAAGACTGAGACTTCCGTTCTCCCAGAAAAAGAGGATGTTTAGTGTCTCTGCCCTGAATGTTCTTTTTTTTTACCATCAAAATGGAATAAACATGCTTGTCCTCTTACTTTTGCTAAACTTTGATTTTGCCAGAAACATTTATGGATTTGCTAGGACCAAAGCAACTCTCCAATTATTCTCATTTAGAAAGAAAACCAAAGGAAGTTCTAGTAGCAAAGGCTATATATCTTAAAGAACTCAGATAATAGTTTTTAGTAAATGCTTTTTCTTTTTATATTCAAACCCAGATTAGGAGAACCTAAATCCTTTTTCTCTCTGACAATGTCTGACTTCACCAGGGAAATAAATTCTGTCACTATGAACCAATTCCTAAGTAGGACAAAAAAGTCTTGACTAGAATCCAGCAACTGAAAATTAAGTTTACTGACATGTTTTATGATCACAGCAAAGCTTTCTGGAAGATAACTGCGCTAACTTTTATTCTAATTTGTGTTTGTGGGAGTAGTTTAGAAAAGATTTTTTCCTTTTAGGATTACTGATATGTCACAGTTTTTATGAAATCTCTGTTTAAAACAAAAGAAGATGAGTTGAATTAATACATTCCATCATTCTGTGATCATCATGCTCTTCTGTTTCTTCTGTGGGTCCAGTTGGAATTGAAGATTAATTCATTTTTTTCCACTGAAATTAAAAAAATACATCGACTTAAAAAATGCCCAGTATAAGTCAAAATAATCACTTTCTTCTTCTTTAAGACTGAAATATATTGAAAATAAGAAATCAGTCTGAGAGCTTCACTACAAATTCCAAATCAGATTTGTTGTTCTTTTTCTGTAAGTTGGCAAGATACACCACAGTAAATTGATGCTTGTCTTCACTATTCTCATCGCTTTGAAGTTTACTTTGCACTGCTGTAAGCAATGCATAAATTGGAGCAATAAAATCAGGATGCCTTCCTTTTCTTCATCATTTCTCTATGTTTATTGTCAGCTCTCTTATCTTCTGGGTTTTTTTTTTTCTTATTTCCTCTACACCGATGCCAAACAGTGTCTTTAATTCAATTATAATGCATTACAAAATCTAGCTGTGCAAATTCAAACTTAAAAAGAGCTGATTGACTTTGTGTCCTTTTAGTTTCAATGGGGATTCATAACATCCTTGTGTCAAAATCCAGTCATTTAAAAGTACTGATAAAAACCTCCCTGGTTATGTTAGCTGACGCTGGAGGGAAGAAAGTGTAATGTTGCATGTGTTTGTTAAGGCTTTGCAACACAAGCTTAAAAAAATATGATTAAACATATTTTGCCTAGAGGTACTGCTGTTTGAAAGCGTTGGTGAGTTAGTAGGATTGGAATAACAGAGCTACTGTGCAATCAACCAGCTAACGATTTTTGAAGATTTACTGTGATAATGTGCACTTCTATGGGGAAAGAAAGCAAGATGCTTCAGGGATCTGTAGAAGTGACCAAAAGCACCTCAGACTTCATATTCTAACTACTGTTTCTACCGTCTTCACCAAATTTATGTGGATGCTTGTTTAGTATACTAGTGGGTTTCTTTCCCCATTCCCAAGGACATTTTTTGTTGGACTGAATTTGGAGAAGAGGTCCTTGCTCTCTTCTATTAAGGACTTAAATTTAAAATTTATATATAAGTAAGATTTTGTTTCACCATATAGAACAACAGAAACTGCCATCTGAATATTACTGTATCTTCTTTGTCTCTGTCTCATCATCTATATAGATCTTTTTTACTCCTCCAGTGAAAAAAAAGTCATATTTCTGCTTTTTTAGTTGAAAACAAAGAATTGTATAAAGGACCAATTCTCCAGAACACCCAAGATGAAGTGAGAAAACATGTGAGTTGAATGAAATTTAGATATGTCTTGATTTTGCCTCAGTATATCTTCATTGTACATCACCAGTCCATCAATTATGCCTTTTTTTTTCTATCTTTAAAATTTCAGAAGATGAGGTTAGTGCACATGAGAACTGATTGAATTTAAAGCAGAATACTCTAGAATGTTTGCAGTCAGAAGCCAGGAAGTGTTGAAAGCTTCCCATCTGTTCACATCCCTCTTTTTGCAGTTTTGTTGTGTGATTAGTTTGTATGTAAAGGGATAGAGTGTCTTAATCATGTAGTAGAAAATACAACATAAAACTCAGTGTGATATTTTGGCTGCTTTAGATTGTGTTATTGTGTATGTCTGATGTGTGGCATGGTCTTACTCTCATTTAACACAGTAGCAGAAATTCACATACTGGTAATACGTGGTAGGACTGGGAAATAGAAATAAGGATCACTCATATTTAAAAATGCTGTCTCCCTTCTATTTTAGATTTTAATAAAAGCAGGCAAGATTGAAAACTTTTGACAATGCTGATAGTATGATCCATAGCAGTGTGACAGAATTGACATTACTTCCTTGTAACTTAATGTAGTTTAACTAATTGTATTGAAGGAAATATTGATAATCATGTCAGCAAGCTTGATGTTTAAATGTATCATCTAAATGAAGTTTTACCTCATTAAAAATTAATCAAGGACTTGAAACAAATAAATAAATTAATATGACAGGTTCAGAAATTAGGCTTTCAACATAGGTCTAACATTTTGTATAAGATTTTTCTTGGAGAATTTGAAGGTGGCCTTAACTATAGATGATCTCATATATTATTTGTAAGAAGTCACAAGGTTCCAAAATGAGTTGCAAAAGTCAGACTGCTTCCATGCTGATTTGAAATTAAAAAGATTCTTAGGTGTCATTGTGAAGTAAGTTTAAATTAATGAGCAAGGGTTAAATACGGTTAATTTCCATGTTTCCTATGGACTCTCTGTTGCTGTTAGATTTGGTTTATCCAACTACATTTCAGGCCTCTAAAGTCTAGATCATCATGTCTTAAATTGTCATATTATAAAGCAGGTATTTCACACAGGTAGAAATCCTTACTGGGTGCCTTTCTCACCTCACTTATTGTAAGCTCTCCTTATGTCAGATCACTAAATTGTACTAGATAACTAACAATCTAAAAATTGGCTAAGGGAACTGACTTGGATCTCAGTGTAAAACTCAATTTTTCAATAATACATGTCAAGTTTTCTCATGTCCTTCTGATTTCCATGTTCATGACTATTCTACATAATAGAAAAAGGAAAAAATTAAAATAAAATCTTAAATTTTCCTTAAAAGCTAATGTGTATGTTTGAGTACTGCAAGGGGAAACTGACAGTTGATGTCAGCAGTCCTACAAATACAGAGCACACAGGTGCTTTTAGCCCAGGCATTCTGGATAGAAATTGTTTGCAGCCCATATTATAGCTGAAACTGTAAAAAGGCTTAGTACAGCTGCCACACCTCAGCTGCTGTTAATGCCTCACCTCTGTCTGAGCTATGGGATGCAGGAGCACTTCCACAGACTAAGCATCGTGTGTGTTGCTTCTGTTTATTCCCTCAGTTTCTTAGGAGTGGAGGTAGATTGTACAACCAAGAGAGAGGTTTGGTCTGGATGATGGAGGAGCCTGCCCTGCAGTCTTCAGACTAGGAGATTCACATTGACCATGGATAGTAAGTAGAGGTTACTTATTTCCATGGAAAATGAAGCAAAACAATCGAAAGAGAGAGAGAGAGTGAAAGATAAAGGAAATGGAAAACTTTCTGCAGTGGCTAGCTGGACAGAGACATTATAGGGTGAAATCTGATGCTGAGTATTCTTTCCAGTGCTGCAGGAGGTCCTTAACCATAATTTTTTCTTACTACTGTACAGATTTCTCAGGGGCCTGCCCATGCTGTCTCTTGGAGAACCTGTTCCCATTCCTTTCATGTTCCTGCTCCTGTTCTTGTTCATGATGCTGCTGCTGGTGACTAGAGTGTGCTTTTGTCATGGCTGTTTTCTACGATGTTGTTCACTAGTCCTCCTTTTACTATAGTATAAACTAGAAACTCTAAAACCAGTAGTATAAAAAAGGAGAGAGACAAGGGATAAGGCTCATGTCAGAGCCAATCATTTGCCATGAGAAGCCCTTTGCATTGTCTGGGTGTGCTCAGAGGCAAGGCCATGAGAATATGATGGGAACCAGACAAAAATAGTAAAACAACAGCTGCGGAGTTACAAGTGCTGAGGTGAAAGCTTTAAGAAATGGACTAAACAAGAATTGTCAATATGAATTTTAACTGTAAAGTGATCAGTTGCATTTGTTTCAAAAAACTGGAGAAGAGAAACCAGAAATTCTGTTTGACAAGTTTAACTTTTGCTCAAAAGGTAAAATAAGAAATCAACCATCTGCAGCACAAACAATAAATATTTAGAGAAAACTCAAAAACTTGTCTTAAACAAGTTGATATATAGGAATAATTATGAAGACAATGTAATCTCTTGTAGCAAATGATAGATACAACATTGGAAAATCAATGTTTCCAAACTGTAATGTGTTATTATAATGCTACTTAAGAACTTGCAAAAGAATCAAATATTTTTTAACACTGCCTTATTCAAAGCAAAATGCTGCTGTCAGGCATGCTGTT
Organism: Piaya cayana; assembly: GCA_013389865.1. NCBI lineage: Eukaryota > Metazoa > Chordata > Aves > Cuculiformes > Coccyzidae > Piaya > Piaya cayana. Next base: position 36,741 of record WAAB01025813.1, on the reverse strand, counting down.
ACACTTATCTTGGACCAAGGACTAAAAAAAAAAACCTTTTGTGAGCCCAGGTCCTGATGCCTTGGGAAGGCCTCCATGTTTGAGCAGGGTAAGAGTCTGAGGAGTCTTCCCCTTGAGAAGGACGGGGTGGCAGAGACAGTATGTGATGAATTGACCACACTCCCCATTTTCTTTCCCTCTGAGCAACTGCAGGTGGAGTGGGCAGAGAAAATTGCAAATGAACTTGAGCTCAGGACAAAGGGGAGGCAGGAAGGTGCTTTAAGATTAATTTTTATTTCTCTTTATATTATTCTGATTTTATTCATAATAAATTAAATCTATTTTCCCTAAGTTGAGTCTATTTGGCATCTAAGAGTAATTGGTGGGTGATCCCTCTCTGTCCTTATTGCAACCCACAAGCATTTCATAATATTTTCTCTCCTCTGTCTGACTGAGGAGGGGAGTGATAGTGTGGCTTGATGGGCACCTGAAAACCAGCCAGGGTCAATCATGCACAGTTTGGCTGCCCATGTTTCTCCAAGGGTGTGGTGCCAGTGTGTCCTTATCCCAACACAACCCCTGAGGAGAGGCAGGGGGGAGAAGAGAGGATTGGCATCAAACTAAATGAGGTTTATCTGATATAGGCTAGAAAACAAATTCCACATCTGCAAAAGATTTGAAGATACAACTAAGTAGGGGATAGCGCAACTTCAAGTGAAAATACCAGTAATACAGGAAGCCCTTATAATTTAAATGAAACTCCGGCTGGATTTGACAGGGAAGGAGGGAGAGGAGAAAAAGAGAGGGATCTCTTTACTGAAATCCATTTATCCTGCTCTCATCACTGGATGATAGTGTATGGTATGATATGTCCTGTATCATGCATACAAAAAGCAGCAGGTACCTAACTGAACAATTGTGACTATTTGCCTGACTTTCTAATTCATTTACCATAATTTACTACATTTTTACATAAATTTATATTTATTCTTTTTTTTGCATTTTACAACAATTCTCTAACTTTTTTGCAAGCACATAGACTGTATAACTCAATACAGTACTTTCAGCATGTAAATTACAATAGCAAACAAATTACAGGGATACTTAGTCAAGAAAAAGAGATTTATACTACAGCAATTTGTAGATTTACAGTGTATCACAGCAGAAGAGCAACATATTTAAGTCATAAACTAAATTAAATAGAAAAATTTTGATTGTTCCATATCCATTTGTTATTTAAAAATAAACTACCTTACTGACTCCAGTGTTCTATCTGAGAGAACAGTGGTATCAACAAAAAGTTTATGTTTACTTTCAAGATCAATCATAGTGTCAGTCACTGAAGATTAGTAGTGACAAGGATGATTTTCCTATTAAGAGAATCCATCATATTAGCTCAAGTTAGACAACAGCCTCGAGGCTTTATGTATTTTAACTCTGCATTTTAGGATGATTCTTGAAAATATTGCTGGTAATTTTTAAAAAATATGTGTTATCAAGGTCAATCACTATGTTCATTTTTGCAATGTTAGTAGATTTGCCAGTTGGAGACAGTTTCACATGGTCTCTAAACCCTAAACTCATCTGTGAAAAAAGTAATATAGTCATTTTTAAAGAACTTATATCAATCAATTTTCACTTGTAATGCCTTAGTTAAATTAAACACATTTCTTGCTTCCATTAGTTTGAGCACATTCTACTCGCATTCATTTCTCTCCTAGTATCTGCATACCTGTATCTACCGCCAACATGCATAGAAGCATTTTGTAATATTCTATTTGTATTTGAACCCTGAAGTTCTACATATTCTATGAAAATGTTCTAACTCAAGTTCTGGAGATTAAAATTGTCAAACCTTTAGCATAGTTAGACATGGATCTAGTTGAGAACAGGCTTACTTTATGTAATTTTTTTTCTTTCAGAGCAATGGCTGGCATTGTGTGCCAACTTCAGTTGGTCCTGTCTGGAAATAATACTCATTGCATCAAACACGATACAAAATGAGACTAAAATGCATTGGGTGCTGAACAAGCTGCTATTTTCCCCTCATGCCCTGCAGAACTTACAGTATTGAAGTCAAATATGTAAATGTATAATTATAAAAAAGAGATTAATTTATTTTTTAAAGCTTCAACATTTAACAAAGCAGGAACCAAAGTGATAAATTGTTCACAAGGACTGCCAGCAGGCAACTTCACACACCGTAACCACTTTACCACAGAGTGATTAATACTTATCACAAGGGAAAATAATATGCCGTCCTTTCTTGATAAGAACATAAAATAAGCTGCTTAGGTTAACAGGAGCAAAGCTGTGGACATGGCCACAGTTACAGCTATGCTGAGAGATGCTCAGGTCAGGGATAGTACATAACTATTCAAAATACTAGACAGAAAGTGATACTCAAAGGCCATGTGGATGTTAACAGAGTAAACGAATAATCAGACATTAAATATGAAGTTCATACTGATTAGAATTCAAATATCAGTTGGAATTAGGCTGTATGAGGATTGGTTTGTGCCTCTGTTAGGCAAACAGCACCTTGACAAGTCATTTAAATACTTGCCCACTCTCTGGGCAGTGTGTGCTCATCAGAGAAAGTGCAGGATCACTTTTTCCTAGGACTGACTCCCTAGCCCCCAGCAGCTGTGATCGCTCTTGGGAGAGTAGAGAAACATTGGATCTACATTTACATTCCTCTAAATTAAAGCAAGGATGATGTGAAATGCAGCAACGGTACAGTACTTTATGAGTGACCTTCCAGCTCATGCAGAGAAACAGAATCCTTCAGCAACAATATTTCCTTCCATTCTGTCATTCAGTCAATATTTATATCATTCTTATAATATTTAACCTGCCTTGACCTCTTTATATGATTAACCTTGATACTGGATGGTCTCTATTCTTTTAAGAGGTAAGCAAATTGAAGACCAGATTACTGAAAATATCTGGGATCGGTATTAAGAGTATGGGTGTAATGGCAAGTCAAAAAGAAATCTTCAGCAGAACACAAAATATATCTAAGTCCACAAATTCTAATTCTATGACACATCTTCTTTGTTGCATTCTGAAAGGAAGGTTCTGTCAGAATATCTAAACAGCCACCCTGCTGCACCATCACCAGTTATCTTAAATTAAGGCTGTTATTTGTGTTCTTCATGCCTGCACAGAATAAAGACAAATCCTATTATCAAACTCAAATCCATGGCTATATGAATTTCAAACTTGAAGAGTATTTTCTAAGCATGTCAATGCTTTTGTCTTTCATCTAATAGGTCCATATTATCTTGATTTCTCTGTTGTAATTAGATGTAATGATTGCATATTTATTTTTATTTACAAAAGCAGTTACTTGTACAATAAAACTTGATTCAATCAGTTGAAGAGTCATTTAATGAAGTTTTGAGGATCAAATGTATTTAAAGAGTGTTCTAATCTGACATCAAAACATGCATAAATAAAAGGAATTAAATCAATTGAACACTAGGGAAATTGTGAATCAGGCAGGTATTTTTAAACGTAAGCAATAAAAGATATTATTTAAGATCCCAATTATGAGAACAGCCTCACTACTGATGGCTGTATCCACTGTTTCTATCATAGCTAGCCCAGAGCAGAGCCTTGTGTTCTACATATCATAATTAGGAACTGGGCAGAAAAATATCTTCCCTTTAAAATTTCTCCTATATAAAGTGGAGAATACTGTGGAGGAATCAAGCAATAGCTACCATGGTGGAAAATTTGTAATGTAGCTGTATTTTCAGAATAATTTGAATTTTAAAAATCATAAACATTTCCTGTATCATACTGATATAAAGACAAGTACGTGAAAGTTCAGACTCTCAACTAGGACTACCTGCTTGAGGTTTGACAATCTTCTTCCATGTGTGTATATTCATAGCGCTTATTTTATATACTTGTGAAAATAAATCTTCAAATATGTAATTAAATATTAATTTTCTCCTCATTTTTTTCACCAAAGAATATTTCAGTTCTTACATGTTTCTTCACACAAGACAGAAGTAAACATACATGCCTTTCTCACAGGTATTTCTTACCAAGTTAGCCACTTGCTTCGTGGCTGCTGAGGTTTGTTTACATAAACTCTGCATCCAGTTGGCTCCAGGCATTGCCAGTGTCTGGAACCAAGCTCAGCTATATAAGTGCCCATTAACAAATAGAAACCCTAAAAAGCTCTACCTGTCAGAAATATACCATAATGATAGATTCTCCTACTTGAGACTCATCAAGGATGGTTTTACACAGCACAATTTTATGTATATTGCAGCTTCTCAATACTTCTACAGAGCAAGTAAGAAGACATTTTTGCTGGTCATACAGACAAAAAGACACACCGTCAGTGTCCAGCTGTAAAAATACGGAATAAATAAATATTCATCTCTATGAATGTAAATAGTCTAATGCCCCAGGCTATATCCTTCCCCCTGTGGTGATTCCTTTATTTCAAATTCTCTCACAAATGAGAGGGAAATCCAGGATTTGTCACTTAGCTTTAGCTATGTAATCACTACAGCCAAGAGAGAGGCCTCCTGTCTGTACTTTCTACTCTCAGTGATGACAGGCATCTATTGAGGGATATTTAGTTCACCTGAGATATGAGCTATTTTTAAGAGATGCCTAATTTCCTCCATCAACTAGTGAAAACACCCAGAAAATGTTTGTTACCTGACAAAAGGTGTGAAGGGTACAAGTCTAGGTCTTTCTTCTTATCCCAATTCACTCCAAGAATCCATGTGGGAGTGGAAATACTGGTGTGTGTTTGCCAATTAGGGGATTACATCAAAGCATGTATTTTCAGGATTGCATGTTGCTATCCAGATGCCTATGATAGTCAAGATTAACAGGTAAGATTCCTTTGGCCTTATTCCCATAAATATATTTCCACTTAGGTCCTCTGAGTTATAGTTTTGTCAGTCCTACCGTGTTGTATACTCCCTTCAGCATTAGCTTTTATGCTTTCTATGGATGTTCAGCTCCAGAGTCTTCCACTAATAATCTCCCCCTGCTTAACAAATTTGTCTTTTCATTCCTATATCCCCATCACCTTCTTTCTCACATTGCCGCTGGGAAAGGAGCTCCCTCAACTTCTCCACTCCTAAACTGTGCATCCCCAGCCTTTGCTTTGAATGAAAGCCATTCATCCTTTTTCACCCTGAATGGCAATGCTCTAGGGAGGATGTTTCATTATTTGCTACAAATGTATCTAATGGTCTATCCACATTTATTTTTTGTCCTTCTCTCCCTGTCAGTCTGCCAGCACCCAATCTTTTCTCTTCTCTGCACTTTTTTCAGTGCTTTCTGGTTTTCAACATAAACACAAGTAAGGTTTCAACAAGGCTATACAACATAGGTATCATTTGATATGAATGTGAATTTTACATGCAGACAGTTAAGCAACCCATCAGTTCACAATAGTGTAACTAAGATTAAACTCTCTTTTGGAATAAATTGACATAGATAAGTTGATATCAAAGCTGATAATTTAGATATTTATTAGGTTAAAAATAAAAGTTTAGCAGATGGCTCATTGGAAGGCATATTATTTGAGACAGAATAGCAGTATATAGTGATGGATTCTTAATGTAAACCAAAGATTTCCAATAATCTTTGCAGCTATTTTCCAGAAAAACATCAAGACCCTTGTGCACTTTCAGTTTTTTTACTTCCCAGAGTCTGAAAAATACAAAATATCTGAGTGTCTGTCAGAAGTTAAAATAGCAGAAAAACACCTTTTAGCAAGTGACTTCTCTTAGTAAAACATGGAGGGATTCTGCACCTGAAAGCATTTAATGTTTTCATGGAAGCATAAATTAACTTCAGGTGTTCCTCAACAATGAATTTTAAAACTGGTATGGAGAAGATCCATCAAAAATAAATCAAACCTTCTTTTACTTGTGCCAGAAGAAGTACATGTAATAGAAAATATTAAGGCCGAAGCTGCTTGCTGAATTGCCTCAGAACAGTCCAACTGCCAAAGCATTCTCCAATCAATCAACTGTCAGTCTCATTTCTTCTTGCCAACACTGATGAGAGTCATCATCTGACTGTAGATTATGAGATGAAAAGGGGTTAGTAGCTTTTTTTCTTCTTTGTTAAATTATTTGCACCACTTTTTTCTGCCTTCCAGGCAGATATGAGCTGATAAGGAAGATATATGCTCTCTGGAAAACTATTTCAAAACTTAGATCAAAATACAGTCGGATGTCTAGGTAAGGTGTTAATTAAGATTAATATAATGGGACTTGAACCACCAGATATGAAATGGCTGAAATAATAGTGTTTATTATCAGATGAAATATCATTCTGGAAATGCCTACAGGCCTCTCTGTTCTTTCATGGAAACTAAGCTTTACTTTTTTTTTTTGCTACTTAGTTCTTTTGTCAACTTACTAATATCTGTTTCCTGTGCACCCTGGTTTACAAACTTACAAACCTGTTTGCAGACTGTTGTAGGGAAAGACTCTCCTGAGAAACACTGAGCATGATGAACATTGACAAAAAGGGGCAAAAGCCCACAGTCAGGATTATGGTGTAGCACATTGCTAGTACTGTTCAATAATTCTATATCTCCAGGTCAGAGAGATGAAATAGCAGTGTAGTATATAAAAAAAACCAAGTATGCACCATCATTTCCTGTAGTAATATTGAAACACCGGTAGTGTAATGATTGTCAGAATAACTGGTCTATCTAATTTACACTTTGTCATACAAATCTGGAGTCATTCCACAAAACAGCACATAGCAAGGTGTGCCTCCAAATTAAAGCAATTACATTTTATCGCCTTCTCCTTCACCTGTTAGTCCTGCAGCCATACCTCCCTGGCACCAACTGACACACCTTGGTTGACTATATGCATAATCAGTGAGCAGTACAACTGGATTATCTGACATGACATGCCAAGCTGGCAAGTATATTTAGCCCTCCCTTCTCACTTTTGGTGAAGTCGGCTATACCTGTGACTCTGCCAAAAGTTTTCCACTTGTTCACCTACACAATGCAAGGAAAAGCCTGTGAACACAAAGACACATACTGCCTTTGTTCTGCTGAACTATATTTGTTCCTCTTCTTCCACAGAGACACTCAACTTATTTGACAGCCTAGATGTCCCCAATACCTTTAATAGTTATAATGTAATTAAGAATTTCTCCTAGATCTCTATTTTACAATATGAATGTACTTTTCAGTATTTCTCTGTTTCCAGAGCAAGACTTGAACTGATGTTCATGTAACTAAGATGAAAGTGATCATACTCAACATTTCTGATGGTAGACTTCACTTTCAAAGGTTTAGTTTGGTGCTGGGTTTCTTTCAGAGCTATATTTTATTTGTTTTGAACGTTACCTGGTCAAAGATCTCCTCGCATGCATGAAAAAGCATTTGTATTTATAAAAACATGTCATGAATGCTCCAAACTCATTACAGGAAATAAAAACAAATGCCTGAAAATTAGGAGAACAGGATCTGTAGTTCATCAGCAAAATCCTGTGATGAGCATAGTTCCACTGATGCATGGTATATGCACAGGACTGTTCTGATAAATCAGTAATATTCAGACTCTGTGGGAGTCTTTGAAAAAGAGAGAGGATGCTTGTTAAAGTATTCTCACTGTCTCTATTTGAAATGCATCAAAAGTTCATGTCAGCAACTCAGCAGATCCTTATTTAGAGCGGACCCGCCAGCTTGGGCTTAGTGTGTCAGGGTACATCAGTGTGTACAGAAAAGCGATTTATTGTGGCAGCATGAATGTCTAATTATGTGCATAGCTAACAGTTTTTCAACAGGAAAGAGACCAAACAAGTGAAAAGCTGAAATGAGATTTATTCCTTCTTACCAGCATTTGCTAACATGTTCCTCGTGTTTTTTCTTTAAATTACGTTATTTTACATCTTTCTCACCTCCTGCTTTATCAAAGCTACAATATTACATTACAAAGTCTTCCTTTGTTTGATATGTTTTTAAAAGCATCTCCAAAACTCATTCCTACAAACCAGCATACCAATTACTTTATGTATGTTGGCTGACAGTCATTTTCCATATCTATAGTGCTATTAGTTTCACAGACATTCATGTTGAAGGAAAAATATTGTTAAATCAAGTGATCACAGCATAGAATATAACAGGCTTAAATTAGGTTTAACTTTTGTTTGTTTTCTTAAACATACTTTTTTTCAGTTTAACTCTATTCTTTTCAGATTTTGAAGAGATCCTCTGTCTCATTCAGTGGCCAGTATGTATGGTAGTACATTAATGGGCAGTTCTTTGGCATTCTAATTTACCTTTACTGCTCAGCTTGTAACCCCTGGGCTTGCCCAGCACATTACTTAAAGCCAGTTCTGAAGACAGAATTATGAATTCCCACATAGCCCCTCATTGCAGTAATTCTGTTGCACAAATATTAATTCATTTATTTTACTTAGTAAAATAAGTGATTATTAATATTCCCTTTAAATAAAGGCAGAGGAAAAACTAAAGACAAGAGTTTTCACTTTGAGGTATTTAGATATATTCACTTTGAGATATTTAGGTTTTCTTTTCTCACTGTGAAAAACATTTAACAAGTCCAGCTCTCAGAGATTTTAGCTGCTGCTGTAAATGCTCTGCAATTGTGTAAACCTAGATGAAAGATTTTAAGCTGGGCATATAGCTAATACCCAAACACACAATTATTGACTGCTTCTGCAAAGTCTGGATCAAGCAACTTGCCCATAGAACTCTCTCACTGCAGCAGAACAAAAATGAATTCTCCATATCAACAGCCAATTGCCTTAACTTTCTCATCTCTTCCTGTAGTCACTGCCCTCACTTAATATTTAGTTTCCAATAAAAGAAGTAAACGTGCAAGCAATGTGATATGAGATGCTTCATACCTCTTCTGTTCTATTTTTCTCTTTGCTTGGTTGGGTTTTTTTAATGCTTTCTCACACTGGCCCCCATTAATGTTTTCTCAAAGAAGGGTACTTCTGCATAGTTGTGAAATAGCTGGAGCTAAATCTAGGAGAGTTGCAGTCCTGGTCCAGATGCTTCAGCATTGAGCAGCCGCTTACTATTCCTGCACTGCACGTCCAACAATCTACACTCCTTGCTCTCGTGTTCTTTTTGGAGAAATCCAGGCAAAAAACACAGGCTTATGAACCTGTAGTGCACACTCCCTGAGCCCAGTGCTCTCCAGATGTGTCAGACCAAATAACTCTCAGAGTATCTGCTGTGTACCTTACATAAATGAATTGTAGGCCTGATGTGTTCAGAGTAGATTGGATTCGAACTACATATATATTCTGACATTTACCCAGGACCATTTCAGAAACTCCCATCTACACTTCTAACTTCTGCCAAATCTTCATTTATACAGTTATATGAAAGAAATCTCATTTTCAAATAAGTAGACCAAGCATCAAATATTTTAAAGAGAATGTTCATCAGTTCTAATTCATAGACAACTATTGACAACATAGCTAAATGCACACATAAGTTCCTATCATGTACACCAGGTTAAGAAAGAAACTTACCAGAAGGCATCAATATTTCTTCTCTAGAATATGAAATTATCTGTGATTAGACAGATATAGATGATTAAAAAAATCATGAACATGTGTGATTAAAACTTCATAGTAAAATGCAGAAGTAATACAAACATGAATCTTTTAGTTAATTTAAGCTAGTGAAAATTACCCAGTGATGACAAAACAGTAGGACAGTACTATGTAAATTTACACTTTCATGTATGTCCTCATTAGAGATGTGAAGAAAATAGACATTTAGAGGTTTTTATTTACTCCCTTCAGCACATATGTAGCTGAATTAAAAATAATTCGAAGAGGATTAAAAAAATATTTTCCTTATTCATTTTGTGATGATATAAATGCTTTGGTACTTTCTGCCTTGTAACAGTGAAACAAAGAGAATGAGGTAGGGTGGGATCCCAAGAGTTCCCTTTAACCAAGGATAAGCTGTCTTCCTGAGTGTTGCAGAGGCACCCACAAAACAGACAACAAGCCACTCAAGATGAAGATTCATTCCAAACAAAATTACTTAGTGCTCCAACAAACAAAGTAAACACAAGTTCATATGTCAGGCAGGAATGTTACTATTCAACTGATATAAGAATTCCTAGGTTTTGCGAACAATCCTTTAGGAGGATGAACCAGATATATACACGATCACTCACACATAAGATGAAGGCTCTCAGTCCCAGGGAAGTGACCTTGGCCATTGCTCCAGTCCAGGTGGAGAGATCCTGACAACAGACTCACAGCTCTGCAGAGGAACAGACTAGAATCTCCTCTTCAGCAGGATTCCATTTATACACAGTGGAGTCTGTTCCATGGTTGGTTCTAATTGGTGGTGTGGCTGATCTTCTGGGGTCAGTGCACCTGGCAACAATTCTCTGTTTCCTCCCACTCCCAGCACTGCAGAGGGCATGAGGAATAGGGGGGGTTATTTTATTTCCCTTTTCCCAGGAAATGAACAATTTAATCACACTATTAGCCAGCAATTTCTGTGACTCAAAGAGGGAAAACATGCTATGGAGTATCAGCAGAGCTTTGTTTCTGTTACAGAGAGCTGTCCTCTTACACTAAGTTCAAAATTTAGTGGAATGCAGAAACTACTCCCTTTCAAGGGTATCTCATAAAAAATCCCATTCTTCATGGCATCTCGTATGCGAGAACTCATCATCTCTGTGCAAGTGTTGTAAGCTTTGTGCTTTCTCTTCCAGCCTACTATGAGAAAATTCTGACAGATTTGTATATTTTCAGCTGGAGTGCAGAATAATCTTTGTGTGAAGTATTGAGTTGTCCTCTTTCACAGCTTTCATCTGTTATTTCCAGAAACTGATCTAAGAAATAAAAACACAGAGGCCTATAGAAAGGTGCTGAAACCAGTAAACTGTGACTTTGTGTCAAGGAGTAGGTACTTGCACATTTTTTCATCCAAGAAAAATACAATGCTCTCTTTCAATTTATTGCCAGGCATTTCAACCCTCATCATACTGCCTGAATTGATGGCCTACATGAGAGGAGAATGAAAGTGAGATGAAGAAATAAAAAAAAGGAATAAAGACTGGAAGGACCTCCAAGCTAGAGGTAGGATGGCAGTCGGATATAGACACTCTTAATTGTGGTATAAGGGCATGCACTTTTGGATTGGCATCTCAGAATGAAACTTCAGTCAGTGTAGAGTTTAGAAACATCTTAGTTGCTTTAATAATAGGCAAACCTAGCAGTGGGGCTGAGCAACTGGTATTCCTATACAAATCTCACCCTGCCTATGTAGCAGAGTGCAACATAAGCAAAAACCTGTTACCAAAAGAAAGGAAAGTGTGGCCAATGGGAATATTAGCTATCATCACTGGATGTTGCTGCCAAATAAGGTGTTTGCTATTTTATGCTGCATTTAATTTGTTCATGTGAAGAGTAAGGTGTCTATTTTTTTTGCACACCAGACTCTTAGCGCACACCAATAAATACCTAATTCATATAAATGGTAGTTTTCATGTGGAAGAAGCTGACAGAACACGTAACACTTACACACACAAATGCACTTTCTATTTAATCACTACAGACCTCAAAAGCAAGATTAAAAAAATCTGTAGTGAATATATGGGTGAAATGTTTATGGAACTTTTTATTATTATTTTTTCTATCCGCAGCACATATTATAAACAAACTAGCATATAATTAAGGTTAAATTTAAGAAAAATAAAACTAAAAATAAAAAATTAAAAACCATGTGAGAACACATCCATGCATTGTGTCACTCTTAATCAATAAGTGTGGAATGCTGAAGCACCAGAAATTCTTATTTTTCCAGGGCACAGGAGTGTGTGGCTGTACTTTTTCTACCTTGAACTATGACCTACCTGAGGAGCATGTTTGTTTGGACCACCAACCCAGCAGAGTCCTAGATGTGAACTATAAATATATGTCTTATGCTGTAAAAGTCTCTTGAAGGACAAAACATACCACAACTGGAGAGTATTTCCCATGTTTTTTTCTACTGCCATCTGCATACAAGCTTTTGCCTTATCCTGTGGGTTCTGGGCAAACCACCAAATTTCCTATTGTTAAGTCTAGGATATGGGGACACAGTGTTGGAAGCGAGTTGAAGGAAGTAGGAAACATCTCCCAGAATAAAGGGACTATAAATACTGTTATTGCTAACAAATATTTTAGAAAGAAGGTTCCCTGTTCTTTTGAGCCTGTAAATATGTAATCTTATAATGGCCTAGTGTCCTCCATTCTTGCTTGGAGTTTATGAACTGACTTTCTAGTCCTTCAAATACCCTGGAATATGTACTACTCCTTGTAAAATATCCAGGGCCATTAGTAAACATATATGTCATCTGCTCATGGCAAGATGCTGATGATGATACATTTATATGAATACTTAGATCAGCTACTTTGCAAACTGGGATGCCATTGCTGGTTTATAAGTGATTGTTTCTTGAAGATACCCGATGTCCTTCATTTGTCTGCTAATCACTGTTCACATTGACACATTCCACACTAATCATTAAAATGTGAATAGAAGAGGCTGGGCAACCTTCAGGTTTTGTTTGGTTTTTTTTAAATTGACTAATCTGTACCACAGTTTCAATGAATTGTTGGAATAGGTCTATAGGGTTTGGTTCAGAGAGTTTGAAACCAATTATAAAAGAAGAGATAGGTTTAGATTATCCTAAATTGGCCATAGTATATTCCTTGAATTTGCCAGTCTGTTTGTAACCCCCTTGAATGCAATTCATAGGTTTGCTACAACAACATGAATTTAAAAAGAATTGGCAGGGTGCTGTCACAAATTCACAGCATTGCACAGATCTGCACCACTCCACTGTCCAATTACTTTCTCTACTGATTTTTAAGTGTAAAATCTTTATGATAACTCTAAAACTGGTGCCACCTTCCTTAAACACCTGCTTTCATATACAAGATTGTTTTACCTTATTAACTGCTAATATTTTATATTGAAAGAAAATGCAAAACAATTATAACACAACTTGCAATTGGTAGAAGATCAACAGCTTCATCCAAGGTACATAGAGTTTTATATTCTCTATAAGCATTTTCAATGGCTCTTCAATGTATTTCAGTAGTAAGTATCTAGAAACACTAAAATAATTTGTTTCTTCATGGGAAGAATTCTTCAAGAAGTATTAGATTGTGTGTCAGTTCTGCTCATGGTCATTGTGAACTGGTGGACTCTGCATTGGTAGAAACCTGTTTGTTGACCACTTTTCAGTATATAGCCAGTGTCCTTGGCTAACCTACAGAGCAGTCGCACATCAGACCATGAAGAAAGGACTGGAGTGTAACGGGTAAGTAGAAAAGGATATGTGAGCTATACCAGCCAAGTCTTTTTCAGGTTGAGATTGTGTTATGTTCTACACTGAACCATCTCTGAAATGTAAACCCCTGTAGTGGGAGAGTTCTAGGAAAAGCAATAGGAAATTCTGGATGTTGTTCAGATTTAGACATGCAGTGCAACCAGTCCACAATAACATCCCTATTTAATATAGCTCAGATTTAATCTGATTGCTAGACATCTACCCTATAAAAACAAGGTTCAGGGCAATAATTCCCGATTCATACATTTTATTTCACTTATTTGTTCTCCAATGAATTTTATTTCTTGTCTGGAAAGACAGAACAGATTATACAATATAAAGAAAAGCCCATGAAGCAGTTCTAGAGACAGACTATCTGTAACGAATAACACAATATAGTAACCTTTATTCCCAGCTGAAAAAAAAAATAGTTCAATCTTGTTCCAGGTTCAACAGATAGAAATTTCTGCCAGTTCTGAATAATTCTGCACACATTTTTATGGGAGATACAATAATATTTCCATGTTCAGGTTGATACATATGACACTTCTTAGAAAAAAAAATCTACTGCCACTGAATATCCCTTACTGGTATGCACATCGGCTTAACCCCTAACCAACAGACTTAAAAAAATTCTTAATAAAAAATCAGATTGTGTGTATTTTAATGGTATCTACCTATGAAGCTTATGTAACCATGAGGTTCATATATATGAAATACATCACCTATAATAATGCTATTGTGCTATATACTTTAAATAGATGATGGCTGAAGCTTCAAATATGCTTTCTATGGCAGTTCACCTAGGTCTGTGTATGAACTTGTTCAGATTATCTCAGTATGAACAAAAAACTTCTCTTGTATCATTTTCAGAGTACACAGCTTACAGGAGTTAAATATTCAGCATCTTACTGCAAGAACTCAGTCTGAGACCTGGCACTTTCAAGTTTATGAATTTGAGATTTTCCTATTTCTTACACATTTTAAATGGACGTGTTTCTTCAACAGTTACACAAAATGACCTTACTTGCTGCTTCTTTGCTCTGCTCTGGCTGACTACACTTAGCCTAACGCAATGGGTGTGCAGATGCATTCATTCATAAAGTAAAGTTTAGACAAGTTAGAACAAACCTTTAGTCATTGCCACTGTCTGCCAGGAAAGCTCCTTCTCAGCAGTAGCACAGCAAGTAGGTAGTTAGCAATATGCAGTTGCATGGCATAATATCATACTGAATGGAATTGTAGAGCTCTGGTAAAAATTTAAAGTATTATTTTGGATTATTAGAAGATTTTAAAAGCAATATTCCCTTTAAGACTAAGAAATAAAAAGATATCACATTAAAAAAATAAATCGATAAATAAATAAATAAGAGTGATTTGTCTGAAAAAACCAAGGAGGTGACTATTTGTTTCTGAGGAGCACAGGATCCCTCTTCCTGATGTACTTGGTGAACCAAGCTGTGTCTGCTTGCTGGCCTTAGCCATTTCCTAATATGCTGAAAAGGTATAACATCACTGTTATTTCAACAGATACTGCATTTCTGTATTAATACAATATCAGAAAATTCTGAATATAAATTTTTTGGTATGTCTANCTTTTCATTCTTTATATTAATGCCATTGAGGGAATTTCCTGCTTGTGAAGCCGAAAGAATAATGTTATCACCAGAAGTGTATGCAGNATATTTCACGTTTTACATGATTTCACAGACGATACTATAGAGTCCCTTGGTTATTCCCACAATCATGTTTCACAAGAACAAAAGTGAGCTGAAGGAATGAATTAGATAAGGTCACTTAAATTTGGCTTTATTAAGAAGTACACTGAGATACAGTCCAGGATGTTAGTTAAAATGCTTGTAAGAAGGAGTATGGTCAAATATGTCATGATGCCATGCCATTATCATGATTAATTACACCACAAAATAATTTGGGCTTTTCATTCTTTATATTAATGCCATTGAGGGAATTTCCTGCTTGTGAAGCCGAAAGAATAATGTTATCACCAGAAGTGTATGCAGGTTTTCAACAAATGTCTCCAAGCCCATTTGCTGCAGCTCTTGCAGTAGTTCAGTTACTTTGACCATCACATCTGTGCATCTCTGGAACTAGATGTAGCATTTGAAAAAAAAGGAAAAAACAATAATANGTTAAAATGCTTGTAAGAAGGAGTATGGTCAAATATGTCATGATGCCATGCCATTATCATGATTAATTACACCACAAAATAATTTGGGCTTTTCATTCTTTATATTAATGCCGCTGAGGGAGTTTCCTACTGGTGAAACTGAAAGAATAATGTTATCAGCAGAAGTGTATGCACGTTTTCAACAAATGTCTCCAAGCCCATTTGCTGCAGCTCTTGCAGTAGTTCAGTTACTTTGACCATCACATCTGTGCATCTCTGGAACTAGATGTAGCATTTGAAAAAAAAGGAAAAAACAATAATAAAAAACCAAACAAACAAAAAGACTGGAAATGCATTATTCCTCTTTTCTCAATAGGAGGGAACTCCACTCTTCTCCCAAGTGACAGGGGACAGGACAAGAGGGAATGGCCTCAAGCTCAGCCAAGGGAGGTTCAGGCACGACATAAGGAAAAAAATCTTCACTGAAAGGATCATTAGGCACTGGAACAGGCTGTCCAGGGAGGGTTGAGTCACCTTCCCTGGAGGTGTTTAAGGTGTGGATGGATGAGGTATTGAGGGACATGTTTTAGAGATTGGTGGGAATGGTTGGGCTAGATGATCTGGTTGGTCTCTTCCAACCTGGTGATTCTATGATTCTATGATTCTAAGTAACTTTTCAAATTAATGCCCTAGTGGTATGAGTCCATTAATCTGGTGGAACAGTCATCTCTAGTTCTCCTTTTTACTGAACAGACCTCAATTAAATTTTAGATGCTACCATAACAAAGGAGACTTTTTACTGGCTTACCCTCAGGAAATCAGTGCCAGTTTTTCTGACTGTCTCTGTATAGGTTGTGAGTGATATAACAACTGATCAGGTTATCTAAATACCTACAATTCCTCAGCTTTGGAATGGCCAGGAGAAAGTGTACCCCTTATGGACAATGAAGGCAATGAGAAAACAAAAGGTGAGTACAAATGACAACACACTGAATCCATGAGTAGGTTAAGTAAAAAATGACAACAAATAGTATTCCTTTATGGAATGATTGAAGAAAAAAAAAATTAATTGAAAAACAGATGATAGAATTAAAAGCACAATAGACAGAGATGGCTTATGCATGCTAACTTCAGATCAAAATGCCTTAAGCTATTGCAGTATAATTTGGAATGTATTTGATAAAATGTGCTCTGTTTTCAGCTACTGAAAAATATCCACGTACATGACCTGGTAAAATATTAACCCAGGATTACAAGTACAAAACTAAGAAATGTTCTTCACAGAAGAAAGGAATTAAAATAAGCTGTACTGCAATTCTATAGATATTTGTCTTGCTCCATGCTTTAAGTCTCACTGCACTACTGCCCTTCTGTGAAGAAGGAACACCATATGCAGTGTGAAACGTAATACTCAGAAGACATGATTTTCATATAGTAGTTCTTCTGGTAAGTGAAAATGGATTTCAAAAGAAACAGTAAAATATTGCTAGAAAGTGTGTAATATCAAGAAATGTTGCAGGTTTTCCTTGCCGATGTTTGTAAACTGTACCCTACTAAAGCATGGATTTCATTAGTAACTAGAACTTTATCTTATGTGCCCTGCACATTTATTACATTTCAGAAAAAAAGTTTTAAAAATTTTTAAGCAATTTGTAATAAAATCCCAGTTCCGTAGGTATTAACCTTAGAAATTTGTCCAAATATTCTTTCACTGGGTTTCAGCTGTCTGCTTTATGTCATTTGATGTTTGTAGGGCAACACGCATTGGCATATTACAGAATAACTCAAGCAGAGCTCTGCTCCTATCCCACATGTCATTTCTGAGAGTGCCATCTACAAAGTGAAGTTGATTGGAAAGAATATAAGACAAGATGCTGTGGAAGTGATTACTTCAGAAAAACAGCAGGAATCAACATCTCCTCAAATTGTCAGTTGATGTCTGATAAAAAGTACAAGAGAAAAGAAATCCAGAGAAAAGAAGAACTACAAAGAAATAAAAGGATACTCAAAATAAATATGTACATATAATATATTGTATCATTACTCTGCAAGAAAACAGTGTAAATGATTTGTATCAATGCCTGCTACACAAGTATATGCATTTTGGAAGACAAAGGGACAGATTACATAAATACAAATGATATTCACTTTATCCTTCATCATTAGAAATGGCATCAGAATCATCAAAAGAACTAAAAGAATCTTCTTTTGTTCTTTCTCAGTATTGACAGCAACATATCCTAATAATATTAGGACTTTGATGAAGTATTAAGATTTCAAATTCTATTGTTCATATTCACATTGGTTTGCCTGTGCAGAGCTGAACAGTTATTGAGACAAGTAGCAGAGTAAATGGAGAGATAATATAGACTATTAGCCTTAACATTAAATCAAGGGTTTGAAGGCATTTGGAGACTTTTACAAATAATGTGTGCACCAGAAATAAGTTGAATATAACCTGGAAGTTTTGTGGGAGAAGGTTCTTGTTTAACATGCAAAGTGGAGGGACAGAATGTTGCCTTGAAAATTAAAGTCATGTTAAAAAACATACGATAACATATTATACTGTATTATACGTGTGGGCCAATAATTTAACAACATTGTCTACTGATATATTTCAACAAGCAAGGGAATGTTAATAAGGTAAAATAATAAATTTTATCAGACCATCTATGCTAGTCTGAAAAAAAGAAAACACATTCAAGCTGCATCACTTTTAAAAATTATCTTGTCTAGCATATGAAATACATACACACACACACACATATATAACACTCTATGATAAAACTAATAGTTTTGAGCATGGGTCTTACCTCATTACTAAATTTGATTGATGATCTTCAGACATCATAAAGATATTTTGAATACTCTAATTTAATAATCCTCAAAAAACAAAGCCCCTTAGCTGTATGGCTCCAATTACCTATTTGGAAATGCAGGCATATAAATCATACTTGTTTGGAATTTATCAGTTTTAATTCACGAAAGCCAAAAGATTTCACACTTGTAGGGATAAATACATTAACCTTTTGTTATCAATTACCTGTGTCTACTGTAAATGTGAACACCAGGGATTTTGAAATATGTTTTGTTTTCCTTTGGTTAAAAACAACACACAAATCAACACCATGAGAAATGTGAGAAATACACTGTCTCCTTTACAACCAGAAGAAAACAAAGCTTTTTAGTGGGGTAAATAATCTTCCACAGACCTCTACTCCAGCTGATAAAAGGAAATATCCCTTGTGGAATTCTGTTAACCCCTTTACAAACCTACCAATAAAGTCATTGCTAGAAACCTGTTTTTCATTTATAGTCTACATAGTATTTGCTTCTCTGCCAATTAAATAGAACAGCTCTACCAGCTCAGTCAATGTAAAGCATTTACATACCATATGTATGAAATTTCTGTAGGTTGTCATAAAGAATGTCTTTGATGTTCAAAATAAAAGATGATTTCAATGTAAAAATATACATATCAAGTGGGAAAATATAGTTTAAATGTTATTTCACAGTTGTACATACATAGACATTTTTACATACTGCAAATACAAGATCAGTTTTGCACATAAATATGGGAAGATTTACATGCTTAAATTTCTATTTAGGTTTTTTTTTAATCCTTACCTTCATCAACAAATGCAAAGCATCGTTTGCCATCAATCCCATTTCACTGACATTTAAGCTTCAGTATATTTATCTAAATGCAGTTAACAGATACAGTAAATACCTTTTATTTCTACTTCGACTCTGCAAATATTTTTCTTGTATCAATATTGAATTTAATGTATATTTTAAACTATTTTTCTTAGTTTTGTTTTGAAAAAAAGAAAAACGGGTACTCGAAGTGAATATTTGCATGTAACTTTAAGAGATCTGAACAGGGCAAGGGAGCATTCTCACCTTTGCTTCTGCTGATACCAGTACTACAAAGCGCTTCAAGGTCAACTAAACTTTAATGAGAATGTTCATCTCAGTTAACTTTGACCATCTGTTACTAACTTTGAGTGCGGTACAATTAAATATCATCATAGTACTTTGTACGGGCTGTGTTTTGGATTTGTGCTGAAAACAGTCTTGATAACACAGAGATGTTTTAGTTATTGCTGAACTGTGCTTACGCAGGTTTAAGGCTTTTGGGTTTCTCGTGCTGCCCCACCAGTCACTAGGCTGGGGATGCACAAGAAGCTGAAAGGAACACAGCCAGGGCAGCTGACTTCAACTGACCAAAAGGATATCCTGTACGACATTGCACTCAGTAATAAAAGCTGTGGGGAAGATGAAGGCATGGGGGACATTTGCAGCTGTGGCACTTCTCTTCCCAACTACCCATTAGACATAAGGAAGTCCTGCTTTCAAGGAGACAGCTGAACACTTGCCTGCTGGTGAGGAGTACTGAGTGAATACTTTGTTTTATTTTGTTTTACTTTGCTTGTGCATGCAGCTTCTTCTTTTCCTAGTAAATGTTCCTTATCTCAACTCACAAGTTTTCTTAGTTTTGCCTCTCCAATTTTCTCTCCATCCCACCTGGGGGGCAAGCGAGCAAGTANGAAATGCAGGAATATAAATCATACTTGTTTGGAATTTATCAGTTTTAATTCACGAAAGCCAAAAGATTTCACACTTGTAGGGATAAATACATTAACCTTTTGTTATCAATTACCTGTGTCTACTGTAAATGTGAACACCAGGGATTTTGAAATATGTTTTGTTTTCCTTTGGTTAAAAACAACACACAAATCAACACCATGAGAAATGTGAGAAATACACTGTCTCCTTTACAACCAGAAGAAAACAAAGCTTTTTAGTGGGGTAAATAATCTTCCACAGACCTCTACTCCAGCTGATAAAAGGAAATATCCCTTGTGGAATTCTGTTAACCCCTTTACAAACCTACCAATAAAGTCATTGCTAGAAACCTGTTTTTCATTTATAGTCTACATAGTATTTGCTTCTCTGCCAATTAAATAGAACAGCTCTACCAGCTCAGTCAATGTAAAGCATTTACATACCATATGTATGAAATTTCTGTAGGTTGTCATAAAGAATGTCTTTGATGTTCAAAATAAAAGATGATTTCAATGTAAAAATATACATATCAAGTGGGAAAATATAGTTTAAATGTTATTTCACAGTTGTACATACATAGACATTTTTACATACTGCAAATACAAGATCAGTTTTGCACATAAATATGGGAAGATTTACATGCTTAAATTTCTATTTAGGTTTTTTTTTAATCCTTACCTTCATCAACAAATGCAAAGCATCGTTTGCCATCAATCCCATTTCACTGACATTTAAGCTTCAGTATATTTATCTAAATGCAGTTAACAGATACAGTAAATACCTTTTATTTCTACTTCGACTCTGCAAATATTTTTCTTGTATCAATATTGAATTTAATGTATATTTTAAACTATTTTTCTTAGTTTTGTTTTGAAAAAAAGAAAAACGGGTACTTGAAGTGAATATTTGCATGTAACTTTAAGAGATCTGAACAGGGCAAGGGAGCATTCTCACCTTTGCTTCTGCTGATACCAGTACTACAAAGCGCTTCAAGGTCAACTAAACTTTAATGAGAATGTTCATCTCAGTTAACTTTGACCATCTGTTACTAACTTTGAGTGCGGTACAATTAAATATCATCATAGTACTTTGTACGGGCTGTGTTTTGGATTTGTGCTGAAAACAGTCTTGATAACACAGAGATGTTTTAGTTATTGCTGAACTGTGCTTACGCAGGTTTAAGGCTTTTGGGTTTCTCGTGCTGCCCCACCAGTCACTAGGCTGGGGATGCACAAGAAGCTGAAAGGAACACAGCCAGGGCAGCTGACTTCAACTGACCAAAAGGATATCCTGTACGACATTGCACTCAGTAATAAAAGCTGTGGGGAAGATGAAGGCATGGGGGACATTTGCAGCTGTGGCACTTCTCTTCCCAACTACCCATTAGACATAAGGAAGTCCTGCTTTCAAGGAGACAGCTGAACACTTGCCTGCTGGTGAGGAGTACTGAGTGAATACTTTGTTTTATTTTGTTTTACTTTGCTTGTGCATGCAGCTTCTTCTTTTCCTAGTAAATGTTCCTTATCTCAACTCACAAGTTTTCTTAGTTTTGCCTCTCCAATTTTCTCTCCATCCCACCTGGGGGGCAAGCGAGCAAGTAGCTGGGTGGGGCGTAGTTGTTAAATCATTACATCGTCCAAGGGTCAATGTTCAAGCCTAAGATGCTTCTACAACCCAATAATCAATGAAGAAACTGAGAGCATGCACCCACTTATTCATGTTATATTTATACATTTTACCTCTTAATCAGACATGATAGGGATGGTTGGACTCGATGATCCTGGGGGTCATTTCCAACCTAGAGATTCTGTGATCTTTAGGTTATCTCAGAAGGACCTACTACTTGTTTTGGAGGTAAATCAGGAGTAGCACCTGACTGAACTTGTCAGATTAGGCTGATTCTCAGTGCTCATGTAATGAGGTAGATTGAAACTGTCAACTTTTAGAGTCAAGTATACTTATGTTGACTCCAGATGTGCCTATATGTTTTCATTTATCATATAGACAATTGCATTTTAAGGATAGGTTCAGTCACTTCAGCCATTTAATTAAAAAAAAAAGGATATCCTCTGCAAAAGGATAGTTCATATCATTTATCCTAGGAATGAGCTGTCTTCATTAGCAAGAGGACTCACATTATGGCAGGAGTTTGTACTTCACATAGGTAAAGCTAAACTAGAAAAATTCCACCTGAAACATTTTGCCATTTAAAGATGAAAATACATTGAACTTCAGGTTAAGTTTGGAATCGATAGAGCATTTATTGACCTAACAGTAAAAAGGAAGTTAATTATTAATGTGTCAAATATAAGCAGAACACATACTGCAAAGGCAAAAATTTAAAAATTATAAATGCAGAATGTAACACTTATTGTAGAATCCTATTTAAAGATTGATAATTTTTCCAAACTGTGGGGTTTTTTCTTCTTCATGGTATAAAATAACTAATAAAATATTGATGATCATTTGTTACAGAATTCTCCTATGGGTAACTGAAAATAGTATGACTCTACTAGCATTCTATTAAGTTTATTTTGGCTGCAACTTTGCAAAATTTGACAGGAAGTATGTGCATTGGGTCATATTTACTTGAGATTCACACAAAGCAGCAGGTAGACTTGGCAGCAAAGAACCAAAATGGTGACGCTGGTTTCAAATTTTGTTGTGACTAAATATTCTGCTTTCATTTAGAAGCCCAACCAAGCCTCTCCTAAGCAAACCCATCTGGTGAAGACTGTGAAGACTCAAAGTGTGCCATGTTTTCAAAACTATGCTATTCTCACCTTAGTAAATTCCTTCAGTTGTATCACTGAATGTCCACAAAAAAAGGCAGTATAGCAATATAGAGCTGACATCCATTTTGTTTGCTAGCTTTCTACAAACCAAACTTTTTCATTTAGAAGAAAAACACTCAGTGAATTAAACAACAGTTCAAAGTTTAGAGGTCAACTGCAATCTTTGGAAAACAACTGACAGCATTTGAAGGAAGTTTGAGAAAAAAGTAGATACTCCATTATGTCTTGCAAACAGATATGAAAAAAAAGTCATTTCTTTTCACAATGTATGTCTCCATAAACCTCTATAATCTTCCAAGCCTCACTTCTCATTGATATTTACAAGAATCACACTTTTTTTTTCTGCCTGAATAATTGTCTAAGCACAGGGAATTAGAGAGATCCAAGCCTTCTGCTGACTTTAGTGGATCAGGCAGCTCAAGGGAAAGCAGTCTGCAGTAACAGGGGTGTGTTCAGAAACACTCTGCTGGTTTGTACACTGGTGAATCTAGTAAGAGCCACAGGTATGCACAGCTCCAGCTGAATAAATGATTTAGAATTATATGCAAAAGGTACAATGTAATGCTGTCTGAGTTAAAAAGTGATGCAATCCCAAATTACTGTTAGAAAGTGTGAATGCTTTTGACTTTTTGTTTTACTGAATTCGTGGTTTATTATAGGCCAGTAAATCAGCAATACACTGGAATCGTGACATCAAAAACAGTATGCTTTTCCTATTAATAATTAGACTGATAAATGAAACCACATGTAAATAGACTGGTAACTAAAAACATGGAAGTAAATGTCTGGGCCTGTAATATTTCAGGCTTGCGGAGGACTTCTGGGGGAATTCCTGCAAGCTACTTTTGCAAAAACCTTTTAAGTCATGATTTCCACCTGACGTTTCCTGTCCAAGGTCTTGCACTTCACAGAAATAAAAGTGTAGACGAGATCCTGCACCTGCAGAACTGTATTCTGTGTTCTGATCCAGCTACACCTCCAAGTATTAACACTACAATCAGATACATTTTGTCCAGTCCTAACTGTCAATATCAAACCAACAGGTAATGTTAGATGCTTTGTGATGAAAAAGGTCACTGCTTACCTGACTAAAATTTGAGCCCTTTCTGTAATACAGCTCACACCAGGCTCAGCTCAAAAACATACCCGTTTCTTAGGAAACCTAAGTAGGTGTTTGTCTTTAGGCACATACACTGCACAGGGCCTTAAGAATCAATCAGTGTGTAGCACTTGCACCTGATTAAGCATGCTCCTATCAGCGTTAAAAGCATCTTAAACAGGAAAAGAGCAGCAAGTTTGGCCAGGTCCTGAGGATAATTCCACAGTATCAGCGACAAAGCATGACTGAAAAAGTCACCATATCTATCACCATGTGCTGCACTGGAGAGGATATGTGAAAGAAGAGAATGTTCTGCAGACAGCATCACTTCATTTCCCAGCTAGCTACCAGGGAGAGAATTTCCCATTTTCTTTCTCTCTCTCCTTCCTTTTTTTATTTATTTTCCTCTCTCATTCTCTTTGTAGTGGTTTCAGTTTACCTTCCTGGTAACTAAGATCATAACTAAGGAATTCATCCCTAAACAGGGATGAATTAAACTCATTTAAATACTTTCTGATTTTAAACTGGAAAATCTAATGTAAATTTCATGAGCAACAAGCTTAATCCCAAAGATAGCACTACAGGAATTTTTTACTTAAGTATGCCATAAATCAGGCACCTGAAGACACAGTCGTGGGAAGATAGGAAGACTAAAACCAAGTGTTACAAAGTCAGAATCCATCCAATGAGCAGCAAAAGCTGACGTGTTTGGAGTAATTTGGGAGGTTCCTCATTTGTCTCCACCACTTTCAGAAACTGTCAATGGATGACTGCCTCTAAGTCATTAGACCATTAATGCTGTGGATAGCTGGTAAATATGATTAATTGAACATCAAATCTGATCACCAAATCCCATGTAAAAACTCCTAGTAGTCTGTTTCAGATAAGTGGACCTCAGCCAATTATTCTATCTCTCTAGGCCCTTTTTTTGTTCCTGAATGGAGGATAATTTTCATCATCTTTAAGAGTGTTCTGCAGATGGACATCAACATAAGAAAGCACTGTAAAAATAAAAACTTGCACAGAAACTGTGTAACATACTTAAATTTGCATGTCCATAGGTGAGCTAAATGTTTTCAGCTGCCACAGAAGTTGCTAGAGATATAGTCAATAAAGACAGCAGAGCTTAAATAATGTGATTAAACTCAGTATAAAGGTTGATGTCTACTGGCTAGCCAGGCAAATAAATCTCTAGGCTCCACTAACTGTATTTACTATTGACTAGAAAGGCAGTTTATGCAACACAGACATCTAGAGTTAGCTGTCTTAATCTGCAATTGAATCCTGTCCCTCTTGTCTCTTCGTGTTCAGCATAGCATGAAAAAATAAGTAAAAAACATAACACACAACTTTTTATTAAGTATAGCCATTATTATATATAAATCCAAACATATTCTATTGTGATGCTGACCTAAATGACATTTTAGAAGAAAAATAAATGTTTTATCTCTGGTTGAGATAGAATGGTATCCCCAGTCCTAGACTAGATGATGGGTGACTATGTATATTTCCACACACATCAAATGTTTTTAAAAGCCCACTGATTTTAATAAACCATGAAATATTTTAGGGTATGTTCTTCTATATTTTCCATAAGAAGAAATACTTTTGCTTTTTAAATATAAATGTAAATAATCAGTGCTAATATGGGGGTGAGGGGAAGTTCTTTTCTTCCAAGACTACTATGCACATGTGTTTAAAGCTGAGCACTTATGAAAAATCCTAAATAGATAAACAAACTATTTGGCATTGTCTCTTGAAGACTCATGCTTATGAGGAAGGTCAACTATTTTTTGTTTTCACTGTTTCTGTATAACATTAAACATCATTGACGTGTGTCCAGGTAATGTAGAGTGCAGGATTTAATTCTGAGATTAAATTACACATTACAGTGTAATTCACACATACAGTGTGAAACAGGCTTTGTTCTTGCCTATATTTGCTTTTCAACTGTTTTTAACATTTCTTTAGTTTTATCCATTGCCAATGGCTTTTGTTAGCAACAGGTAATTTTCATAGTAGATAAGGCTAGAGAATTTAACTTCCTAACACTTCAAATCTGGAATATAAAGGCAGACAGAAAAAGGTTTTAAACCACTTGAACTCAAGCAGTATAAACTTTTCCCAAGCCTTTACAATGGGGATAAAAATTCCGACTTGGAAATTTCCAATTTTTAAAACAGAAATAATCCTTTTCCCTTTCAATAAGTAACAAGTCATTTGCAAAGATAAATGCTAGTTTGCTAATCATGTTTCCTTCCCCAGTTATTCATGATGCTTTTTAAAATTACTCTGCAAAATACACCCGCTAAGAAAACTATATACATTTGTATTGTGCCAAATGAAGAAATTATTTGAGGCAAAGATTTCCTTTGGATTTCTCTATGTGGGGATCTGAAAATCACTGATCAAGTGCCAACTCCATTTCTCACTTGATAGGAGGTACTTACAACACCCCACTACTGTGTGTTTCTATAGCTATTGAGTTACAGAGGGCAAGTCACTAGTTTGTCAGTCATTTATAGCAGTACCAAAGGTGCTTCTCATATTAATGTATTAAAAATATTACTATTTTGTTCATACATACAGATAAGGGATGTTTGACATTGAACATTTCAAATACGTCTCAAACGTAAATGAAAGCAGCTTCACTGGCTTATTAATAAAAACAGGATGAATAAAGGAAATACAGTTATAAGAAATAAATAAGTGTAAAAGTGTGATTGTTGAAAGCTGTTTGATTAATGAAATCACTGGTGATTAAAGAGAGGTAGTATACATATCACAGAGTAAGCATATTACAGGAAGAAATTATTTAATCCTGCATCAAATAAAAATGACCAATTGAAAGGACTTATTCAAAGCCATGTTTTTATGTGGGTGAACAACTGGTAAGAGAGCTGGGGTTCTCATAATTCACCTTTGATCTGCTTTCAGAGGTTGTAAATCCTCATTGCTCTCTACAACTACCTGAAAGGAGGTTGTGGAGAGAAGGGAGCTGCCCTCTTCTCCCAAGTGACAGGGGACAGGGCAAGCGGGAATGGTCTCAAGCTCCGCCAGGGGAGATTTAGGCTAGAGATTAGGAGGAAGTTTTTCACGGAAAGGGTAATTGGGCATTTGGAATAGGCTGCCCAGGGAGGCAGTTGATTCACCTTCCCTGGAGGTGTTTAAGGCACGGGTAGACGAGGTCCTGAGGGACATGGTTTAGTGTTTGATAGGAAGGGTTGGACTCAATGATCCAGTGAGTCTCTTCCAACCTGGTGATTCTATGATTCTCATTGCTATATGAGCCAGAAGAAATGCAGTGAACTTCCCAAATGCCATCTTATGTTCTCCTGTGGTCCTGCTACCTCTTCTGGGATTCCACTTGTTATCTCAGCTTTTATACAGGTAGTGGCCAGATCACAATCGCAACAGTATACTGATACTAGAAATAAGAGCAAAGGAATCCTTCACACCTGGGCAGATGTGTTACCCAGGAGAAAATATATAGGAGCTTCAGTTTTGACCAGACTTTTCTAAACAACATGTGAGCAGCCCTTCCTAATGCTTCACTGAAACTTATACTGAATGAAAAGTGGCATGTACAGGACTCCAAGGACCACCAAGCACCTACTCCTCAAAGTCAGAATAACAGAGACTTCTCAAAGCAAATGAAGCTGATATCTGGCCATGGTAGGGAGCTCAGTGCTTGCATGCAAATCAAGTTTTAATTTATTTTAAACCTTTTCTGCTTCATCTTGATAATCTAAGTAGGCAGGAAAGAAAAAAGGAAAAGAAAGAAAATGTACAAGAAAACTTGGGAAATGCCCTTCAGGTTTACATGCTGATGCACATTTAAAAGTAAAATTAAAAACAGCCAAGAGTGTGAGAACAAAGAAAAACAATATTCATTATACAACTCTCTCTTTTTCTCTCAAGTCAATATTAAGGGGCTCTAAGCAAGCTCCAATTAATAAACTATGATGCACAGCTTCAAAACTTAAACAAACTACTTTGGCTTGCAGCTTTTAAATAATTTTTACTAAAAAAAGGCTTAGCTGTGAAACACTGCAGTATTTCTCAAATATCAGCTCATCATAAAAACAGAGCAGTTATAAGCTTTAAAGTATTACCTAGGACTTATATGTTACTTCTTAGTCTCAATTTAGAGGACACTATAGGAAAATATATTTTAATAGATAATGAAACTAATCTTTTCAGAGAGGTTAAGTAAGGTAATGTAATTCCTCTCATATCAGTGCTATGAAATTAAGGAGAAACTTACTGAAAGAAATTCACTAGGTATTGAAGAATAAATTTAATTTCCTTTTCTGCAAGATAAATTAGTTTTCAGTAATTTATGAGGAGCATAGCACACCTTCTATATTTCAAATAAGAAATATATGTAACATCACAGATCATTACTAGCAAAAGCCATCCATGCTGTCCTCTAACTTTTTCACTTCTTTCCTTCCAGAACTAAAGCTGATGGCACTTGGGATGAGGGATACTTCATGAAGTAACCTGTAAGAGAGTATTCTACTTCTCATTGATAAACTATGTCAAATCTTTTCTGGAGCCCTTATTGCAGAGTGTTATCTAAGAGAAGGTAAGCAAAGCAAGTATTTTCAATTGAGTGTACCCTTAAGCCAAACTTTGTAAGCCAGAACACCTTTCCTTTGTTCTAATCAGCTAAGCTACTCAAACTACATGCAGTAACAGAACTTCAAAAGTCATTCAACCCAGCTATTTTGAAGAACAATTTAATTCCTACTTTTTCTTCTTTATACTCTTATTATGTTAGGAACAGTGCTTTGCAAACACAGTTCTCGCGGATTCTTACCGTGAATCTGAGAAGTGAATATATTCTGAACATTCAATTATACGCTCAAAACCTGCATCCTGAGTTGCTGAAATGAAAGTATCCAATTTAACCTCAACATTTATCCCAAAGAAGAATATACTATTATGTAAGCAACATTATAGACACAATAATTATGCATAAGCACAGTCTAGGTAAACATTACAAACATTACAAATTAATCAACTCTTTCAAAACCGTATTCTGTTTCCCATCTCCTAGTAACTGAATGAAAGTTTCACAGCTTCTGCACCTGATCATTTAATTGTGCTTAACCTTAAGTGCTTAATTTAAGTTAAATGTGGACTTTGGTGCTGGACATGATGGATCTTAGTTTGGACAATGACATGGAAGACAAGAACAGAAAGTACTAGTAATAGAGAGGAGGAATGTGATATTAGAAGCTATTAGAAGGTGCTGTCAGCAAGGATGATTACAGAGGATCAGTGCACCTGGGCATGGATCAAAATCAAAACCCACTGACTCATCACTTTGTCAACTGAGAGCAGACACTAGGCTCCAAGAAGTCATCAGGATCAAATGTTTCACTGCAAAGCACAGAAACCTGGCAGCAGCCAAATGCAGGATAAGTTAGCTCTTGTGAAGCCACCTATTTTCATTTAATTAGAAATCAGTTTTAACTTGATGTATATTGATCTATACATTCTGTAATCTTTCTAGTTGTATGTATTTTAAAATTTTGCCATGAGTTCATTTTTAAAGCATTTTAATAATCTATAATCTGATTATTTATGTGATGCCATGGATCAATTAGTCAAAATTGAGTCATTAAATTAATAATGATTTAATTAGTACTTTATCCTACAGTTCTTAAGAATCATACAGACTTTAAAAGCGTTTGCCTCTTATACCTTACCACTGCATATAGCTACTAGATGGTTTTAAAAATAAAGTTTAATATGAAATTGCAATTAATAATATAGAAGTTTCACACAGAAAGAAAATTCAATAATAACCTTGACCAAAACTCCAGTGTAACAGCTCCATTCACTCCTTGTTTTCTTACTGAGGACACAATTAGTGACAAATTTTCCTCTGGTTATAATGAGAATCTTATCACCATTAATTAAAACTATTTGGAAAATATTTCTCTGAACAACAGGTGGCTCTTGTCAATGTTTAGCAGATGGAAAATTAGTTCCTTAATTTAAGCCTGTTACCTTTGATCCCCATAGAGTAAACGTAGAGATGCACATCGCTGAAAGGCATTGCTATATAGGTGTAGGATTCAACTATAGACTATGACATCAAAATTCAGGTGTCAGCAGGTAAATTGGATGACCAAGCTCCCATTAGACTTGATCATTATGAACCTGTTATCTGAAATCTCAAAGCAATTTTACAAAATCATTATACAAAAAAATTCTTGTTAAATTATGTTTAGATGCCCAATTTTATCTCTATCTTGTAATGAAGAAGGAAAACTAAAAACAATGTCTTTAAAAAGCTGTTTAGCCTCATCTGGATGTGGGAGCATTATTACTCATTAATCATAGCCTTGTAGTTATTGTGTGGCACTGTTCCAGAGAAAAATGAAACTTGCTTTGTGTCTACATTTCTTTTCAGTTCAGCTCCAGCACTGGATTTCCTGTTCCATCGTCCTTAGTTTGGAGATTATTAGGATAACTCTGTGATATTTATATACTTCAGTCATAAATATATACTTGACCCCTGAACCTTCTGAATTCTATTTTATTTTAAAATAAGAGTTGCACATGAATAGACGTATCATGTTATGAATAGTTAAACCGCATTTGTAAAACTAATTCTCTTGTGGATACACCCATTCCCACTTTCACAGCAAGCTGTGTGATTTAGTGTAAGATCAATTGAACCACTTCTCCGCCTTCATGTTGCATGGATTCAGAGAAATAGTTAAGGTAGGCTCTCATCCCAGCAATTTCCAGGAAATGTTTTCCCCCATACATTACTTCAGTGAGCTCATTATGTTCAGGATTGTTTCTGGCTCCTGAAACCATGTAACAGCTTTCCCATTAACTGAAAGTTTATTCTCCATACAACATCTCTGGGAAATCCAACAGATTCTTGTACCATCAGGTTCTTGTGCCATACCACCTCCAACATAAATAAAGAAATGCTCTGAAGTATAATACTTCACAATGAATCTGCTTTGATAGTCATTAGCTGTACATCTGGTCCAAACACTTTCCACACATTCATTGTTGGAAAAGAAGTTTGAAAAACTATAACTCAATGGAATATTAGCAAAATGTTTCAATTATTCATCACCATTTAAAAATGTCCATGTGGGTTTGTCAGTACAGCTTTTGAAATGTGACAAATTAATATACTTATTTTATCTTAATTTCTGGACAGATGGTGTGAAGAGGGCTGAGAGATGCACAGTGCTGTCCCTCAACTTGTCAAGATTTATTTACAGTGCAGGAGCCATCCTCTGACGGCCTATTATCTGCTTCATTTAGTAGAAGTGAAATTAACCTCTGGTTTCTGTGCTGATGACTCAGCAGGTAGTGCACCAATAATGCAAAAAATAGTACCTGAAAGGCATTGGTCTTCAACCCTAACAAGGACCATTAAAGAGCCAAATTGCTTTATTAGACTCAGGAGATACAAGCAATCATTTCAGTCTGCTAACTGGAAATAATCAAGTCTGGGAAAAAACAGAGAAGAAATGAGTTTTCTTTCTATGCATGACAAAAAAAAAGCATTATTTCAGGTAATTTTTAAAAAACATAATTCTGTGATTTAGTTTGTTGGAAAGAGATTTGTGTACTGAAAGTGAAAAAATCAGGAAAGAAACAAAAAGTTATAACTTGTTTCATATCCTGTGGCTTTCACTTCTTGGATTTTATTACATGGTGCAAATATTATGCACAGTGTAAGTCCAAAAGGAGTAATCTTTGTTAAACAGCTTGATGTTAAGTGTATCCAATGTATGATTCTATATGCTGGATAATAATACAAAAGCAGCAATAATCCACCCAGAAATGCACATTAAATGCTTTCAAAAATGTAAACTCTTTTGAAAGATTCTTCTAATGATAGCATTTATTAGTTCACAATGGAAAATGAGGACAGAGGAAGGCTCATGATGAGAAATATTAACAGTATTCAATTGAATATACCAAGAAATACCTGAATCTCATGGGCTATCTGTCAATAGGAGGAAAGGACTTGCTACTTGAAATCAAATTTACATTACTTCTGCATGGAAAGAATCTATGGTATCTCCTTGTATTATACCATGTTGTACTACATGATACATTTACTTCATCTGGTAATATTCTTTTAAAGCAGTGTGGTGAATCAGAAGTGTTAAAAAGAAAGAAACTTTTTTTTTTTCACGCTGACCATATACAAAGTGATCCAAGTAAAAAAGTATTGATCACTCACACGTAGTTTTTGAGAGCAAATATAAAGCAAGAGCAGGTATCAAGCATGATACCTACTCATCTTCAGAAGATTAAGTATTGCGATAAACACCAAAAAGGAGATTTAGCTGTTATTTTAAAGATTGAATTGAAGTATGGATATGGATATGGATATGGATATGGATATGAATCACACTGAGGAATTCTTGTTACAGAATTAGCTTACAGATATTTGTTCAAAGGCTATGATTTATTGTATGTGTGTCTTTTTAACCTCCCTTTGTCTTTGAAAGCAGAAGCATTTTCAGTACTGCAGATTATTTTCTAAAGGAAATGTTAATATTTCTACCACAAATCTGTTCAACCACACTTTCGTCTATTCCTGCATGTAAAATTATATGTTGCTTGTTCTTGGACAGACTGCAACTTATTTAACTCCACCAAACAAGTATAACAAGAGCAAGCACTCAATGTTTCTGCACAGTAATGCATTGTCAAAACCTGGAATCACCCTTAAATACATTAACAGCTGCAGGAATAATATTCTTGAAGTCAGGATGCTCTTTCTCCTCTGAGACTTCTTGCCCAACAACTGAAAAACACCTTTAAAATTCTTTCCCTGATTGATTGGATAAAAGCTCAAAGACTAACAGCTGGTGTTTGTGTTGAGACTCAGGTGTGCAGCACATTCAGGGGAATTTGCTGAACAATAAGTTTTAGGTATCTGCACAGGGAAATTAAAATTTGCCTTACTTTCATAATATGAGTATAAAGAAAGACTCTGTACTGTAGCTTTTAAGTAATATTCAAAGTCTTTAGCATCTTCTGATGCAATCACTTGCATTTGTTCATATTTATCCATTATAACAAACTAACAAACTGACCTGAGCTGAAAGACACATTACAAATTCTAGAAATTGATTGTTTCCAACTTAGTATGTAGCTTATTTCTCTTGTGCTGCGGTTGTCTTCCTTACCGCACAGGTTATTTTAGCTGTCCATACTAACTACTGTCTGACACAACTGAAAGTGAACAATGCTGCTTTTCTATCAGAATAACAAAGACTGCTAGAATGTGACTACATATCTGGACCTGGGAGCAATTGTGAGGCTGCGCTGGACTCAGGAGAATTCTACATTTTGAGAAGTCTCCTCATGGAAATCAAAAGGTACATCATTTATACTCTGTTCAGGAAAGACACAGGTCATAACCATTCCATGTAGTCAAACTTTTCATGGCAGCCAAATACTGCCATATAGCATTTAACTATTGACTTATTTGTATTAGATGCCTATTACATATTCCACTACTAACATTTATATCATGTCATCTTACTGTGTCATATTGACTTTGTTACATCCTTTACAATAACTTTACCTGAAGTTTGTCCCAACTCGAGTTTCTTACAACTGAAGAAATTATAACTTCCATACTGAATTTGCATATTTGTCGTGCCATGCCACACCACCAACTCTCCACTGAGACATCTTTCTCTTGTCACAGTCCTTCCTAATTAACAGATCATTGCTCCAAACTCTTCTTTGGCAGAGTTTCCTGTCTGTGCAACTATCACCTTCTTTCTTTCTTTTCCTACCCAAATCAGTCCTCTTTTACTTACCATAATGTCAATTTTCTTCTCAGTCTTGTCTTCTGCTGAATCACTTAATCTGTTCATGTTTAATAGCTTTATTACCCCTGCCTCTATAGAATTCAGACCTGGGACCATGTTCTCTGATGCTAACGTCTACAGTTGTTCATATTTATCTGCTACAACAATGTATAAAGAACTCCTAAATCATTGGTGAATGTATTGGACTGTAACAAAGACAATCATCACCATCCTCCAGGATGCAAAGAGATTCAAGTCACATTCTGAAAGTTACACAGATTTCATACTCACTGATCGACTGCAGGTTTCTTTCTGGCTTTGAACTGCACTTTCCCCTCAACCAAGAGCAGGAAAGGAATTAAGTCTCAATAATGATTACACATCAGCTTCTCGTGGGAGCCCCAAGAGGAAAATCTGTCATTTCACTTCAACATTTACTGTAGCAATATTGACAAAGCGTCCCTATGCCACTAGCTCAGAGCTCTGGATATATGCCTATCTTCACCAGATGTGTGAACAAGAACAATTCTCATTCACTGCCACTTCTTTAAGGACTGTATTCTCAT